>JBBPMC010001560.1:0-10222 GCA_038090115.1 Strobilomyces echinocephalus | reverse complement strand
TCCCGTCGCCGTGAGTTGGTCCTCACGCATTCTTTCACGAGAGCCATCCGAGACAAAGTACGATTTGAATCGTGCGTCTGTCGATCTTCCTGCAGATGTCGAGTTTTCCTGACCGCCGCAAGATCTCAGGCAGACGGGAAGGGATGCAAAGCGTTCTTCGCGGATCGCACCAATGGTCTCCCTCATAGTCCCCTCGCTTCAACATTCGACACACCCACCACTCCCCTTCTAACGTCACGTCCGTCCATGATGCTTTCCCTCTATCCCGCCTCGACCCCCCAGCAACCCGTACACCCAATCCATCGCCTTCCTCCCGAGTTGCTCGTGCATATTTTTGCATTAGGCTCTGTCGATGATGTGATGTTCCCCATCCTCGTGTCTCACGTGTGTCATTCTTGGAGAGCCATCGTGATGCATGCACGCTCACTCTGGCGACGCGTGTTACTTAATCCAAATTCCAATGTGAACATGTGGAAAGAGCGCATTCGACGTGCACGACCGTGCACGCTTGACGCGGTCCTTGCGTCGTCTGCACTCTCGAGGGTTCTCTATGACATAGATGTCGTGGCACTCCAGATGCACCTTCTCGCCCCGCACTTCTCCGCGTTGCGATCACTCAACTTTCAGTTCGACTCGTACGCCCCCTACTTGTGGAATGCGGCATTGGGACCCTTTTGTCGGTCCACTTCTTATCTCTGGGAACACCGGTCACCCAACATAGGTGATCGGCCCTTCAACTGTGCTGTCGAAGCTCCAAAACTCGAGTCCCTCACGCTTCGGTATCCCCAAAACGACGATATGAAAGAATTCACCCTCTTCGGCGGTTTTGCTCCAAAGCTGACCCAGGTCGCGCTGGAGGGTGTGCGGCTGACCTGGCTCCCACAACTATTCGCGAATCTTTCGTTCCTGGACTACACGCATCATGCGTTTAGTCACGGAGAGGAGGCCGTTGATGAAATTCTGTCGATGCTACAGGTCTCCTCCCGAATTCGGGTGCTCAAATTGTGTATCCGTCACAAGGCGATCCCGTTCCAGGCATTACACCTCCAAAGGCCGTTGATCGGTGACAATGATGTCGCTTTACCCTTTCTCGAATCACTGTCCCTCCGCGTGGACAACGGCGAGTCGGATATTCCATCCGAACTGATCACGATAGTCTCTCGATTATCTGTTCCATACCTCAATAATTTATGCTTGCAAGATCGTTACGCGGTCGCGTTCAATGAGCCACAGAGTTCCTTCGCCGCGCTACCCAACTTTATCGACGCCATGTGCGCCAACACTTCCTTGTGCAAATTGATGGCTGAGGGCCGTTGGGCTGAGCTATCATTGCTGTCTGTACTTGTGTCGCAATTACCTTTACTGAAGTCCGTTCAGGTTGACAACATAATAATTCCCATAGGGATGAGTGAAATGTAACGATAGGCGACGATTACCTTACACGGTCACTCTTATTGTTTCTTGCCTCATTGTATATTCACAATAGACTTCACGTAGACAATGGTCCGTCTGTTGTTTAATTTCGGATACTAACTGACCTAGTAACCAAACCAACCATTGGTAGTCCAGAAATGTAAACAATTCCTGTCTGAATTCGCGATTTTCCCTGAGCATGAAGGACTTCCGGTCACTTACACAGTGCGACTTCCGTTATGCTACAATGCCAAGGGAGTTGTTCACGCCAAGATGCTCTCTGCGATGTTTTCTCTCCAAGATATTCCGATCACACTGGGCGTGCCGAGAGTGGCGTGATCAGGAAGCGACAGACTGACTCACTAGGATATATCCTCAAAACTTCCAGAAATCGACGAAAGAGTTGATGCGACTCGGACGGAGATCTAGAGTTCACGAAACCTTATGGTCTTTATTACCAGCGGTCACGTCATATCCGGGTTTAAAGCACTTTACAACGGTATCGTGGTGGTAGTGGCACACGGATACTTCCGCTGCGCATCTCCAGAGCTGTAGAGATGTCTTGATCGTACAGAAAGCGCCGGTAGGATGGGCGTGGCAATCTCCCTGACCCTAGTAGTTCGAGGACTCTCAACTTCCGAGAGCTGCGATAAGGACATCAAGCTCAGTCTGGGCCCGGGGCATCGGACCGATGAGTGGGCTTCGCTGATCATCATATCTGTCACTTGGCTCATAGCACCGTCTCAACCCCGTCCTGCACTCATCTTCTATCGATCCCTCTACCATGACCTCTCCCGCCCAGTTTACGCTGGAAAAGTTGTATGACCTCAACGGTCTAGTCACTCTCGTGACGGGTGGTGGCACTGGCATCGGGCTGATGATCGCTCAGGGCCTCGCCGCCAATGGCGCGCGCGTCTACATCACCGGACGTCGACAAGAAGTCCTTCAGAGCGTCGCTGAATCTTGGAACAAGAGCAAGACGGATGCCATGGGGAGCCTGATCGCGTGAGATCTCACTCATTCGCTTGAACTTGGATGTCGCGTCTCATCCAACGTCGTCCGTTGGGTATCTCTACACCAGGCTCAAGATGGATTCCACCAACAAGGACGATATTCAACAGGCAGTGCAGAGACTCAGGAACGATGAGGGGAAGTTGCACGTCCTCGTGAACAAGTGTGGATCTGCGTCGAGCTTATGGTCCCTCATCTGATGCGTGACAGCGCCGGTCAATCCGGCCCCAAATCCCCTGAACTTAACAACCCGTCGCCGTCCGCCCCCAAAAAGGCAGAAGAAATCGGTCCGTATCTCTTCGAAAACGAATCCTTTGAAGAATGGTCCGCGCTGTATTCCGTGAACACGTTCTCCATATTCTTCATGACCGTAGCCTTCCTGGAATTGCTCGACAAGGGATCTCAGGATAGACCCAGGTTGACTTCAAGCGTGATCAACGTCACGAGCATAAGCGGGATGATGAAGCTCGCGCAGAGACACGTGCGGCATCAGCCTTGTTCTCTCTGCAGACTCGAGCTTGACGCAATTTCAGTTTTGCTACAACAGCGCCAAGGCGGCTGCCTCTCACCTCACCAAGATGCTCTCCACGGAGTTTGCCATTCGAGGTATCCCTGTACGCGTGAATGCGATCGCACCCGGTGTGTACGAGAGCGAGATGACGAAAGGCAATATCTCTGGTCGAGAAGCGACGGACGCCATCGGCATGGGGATAGTATCCATACCTGCAGAGCGGGCAGGAACGTAAGTCGGCGGGACCCATCTTCCCCTTCATTGTCCACTTCAAGTTGCGAACTGAAACTTGTTCGTTGTATTCAGCGCGGAAGAGATGGCTGGCACGGCCGTATACCTTGCATCACCTGCGGCTGGATATATGAACGGACATGAGTTGGTCATCGATGGAGGATTCCTAGCTGTAAACCCTTCTCGAACTTGAAGGACCAAACGAGTGGTGGGTCTAACACGAAGAGACGGTGTATTATACAGTTGCAGTTGGGTGTACTTGTAGGCAGTCCGCTTGGGTTTCGTAAGGCCGACCCGTGATCTTTATCAGTGATTACCGATTACCATTCTCGACTACTGCTAGATGTTAGCACACACTGGTCATCCAAGAATCCCAGAATGTCACGAACATTCCACTGCATCGTTGTTGGAGGAGGGCACGCAGGTGCCTGTGCTGCGATATCTGCGGTCGAGGCGGGCTGCAAGGACGTCTTGATCGTAGAAAAAGCGCCTGAAGAATGGGTGGGCGGAAACGGCTACTTCACTGCGGGAGCCCATCGCACCGTACATGGTGGCCTCGCAGACCTCCTCCCCATCGTCACCAACGTGACCGCCGAACAAGTCGACAAGATCGATGTCGCGCCGTACACCGCGGACGAGTTCGTCGCCGATATCATGCGTCTCGGAGAGAACAATCCCAATGCCGAGCTGGTGAAGACGATGGTGGGAAACTCGAGAGACGCCATACGGTGGCTGGCGGAGACGGTAGAGGTCCCGTTCGTCCTGGCGTTCCACAGACAGGCATACGAAGTGGAGGGAAGACAAAAGTTCTGGGGAGGGCTCGCGCTAAGCGTGGACGGCGGTGGGAAGGGGCTCATCAAGGCAGACCTGCGAGCACTTCAAAAGCTGGGTGTTGAGCTATGGTTCGATACACCCGCCATTCAACTTAACCTCGAGGGTGGCGGCGTAACGGGAGTCGTAGTGCGAAGAAACGAACAACAAGTGCATATCAAAGCACATGCGGTCATTCTCGCATGTGGAGGATACGAATCCAGCCGAGAACTCCGCACGAAGTACCTTGGTAGTCTGGTGACCAGACCGTTCTATGAGGCTATCGACGGCTTGCCTCATAGAACGGTCTGGTCACCAGACTAGTACCTTGGACCGAACTGGAAACATGCACGAGTAAGTGTTCGTGCGTACGTGCTATTTACAACGCACTCAGCGACTAGGTTCGCGGGACCCCTTACAATACGGGAGACGGAATCCTGATGGCGCAAGCCATAGGTGCTAAGCTCGTCGGCGACTGGCGTGGATGCCACAGTACATGCTGGGATGCAAATGCCCCACCAGATGCCGGAAACAGGATGCTAAGCAATCAATTCACTAAATCTGGGTATCCGCTGGGCATCATGGTGAATATCAGCGGAGAGCGGTTCGCCGATGAGGGCCAAGATTTCAGGAACTACACATACGCGAAGATCGGGAAGCAGATCTTAGCTCAACCCTCTGGGTGTGCCTTCCAAGTGTGGGGTGCGCAAATGATCCCAAGCCTTCGGAGGGAAGAGTACGGCAACGATGTCGTAGAGAAAATTACGGCATCCACCATCGAGGAATTGGCCGACAGATTGGTAGAAAAGGGGCTACAGAACAAGGGAAGCTTCCTGAAGACGGTTGGCGAGTACAATGAGGCAGTTCACGAACATCGCATGGAATACCCGAACTCGAGATGGGATCCCGCTATCAAAGACGGCCTGTCAACCCAATCTTCTAGGCGGTCGTTAACCATTGCAAAGTCGAATTGGGCTCTTTCGATCGACAGAGGGCCTTTCCTTGCGGTCAAAGTCGCGTGTGGTATCACATTCACTTTTGGCGGCCTCGCAATTGATCCAACAACGGCAGGGGTGCTGTCTGAGAATGGAGAGGTCATTCGAGGACTCTTTTGCACTGGAGAGATGATTGGGGAACTTTATTACAACAATTACCCGGGAGGCAGCGGATTGACCGCAGGCACCGTGTTTGGTATGAAAGCGGGACGAGCAGCTACGAAGCTGGTGAGCGAACGACGCGGTGCTAGTACTTAGATGTTACGGCAAACGAGCAGAATTGTGACGAACTGCAGGACCCCGTGAGTTTAATACCTCGTTCCTTAAAAACACCCGAGCATTTTATGCATCATCACCTGTACAATGTCAAAGGAATTGTTCTCCATCTCTTACATGTTATGCCACAAAACGGAAGAACCATTCCGTTACGCCGCGCGCGCTTTCCTCCTTTGCCCAACCTTGTTTTCAAAAAATGATGTTTGGTGAAATCGGTCATAAAATGGAGCACTCACGCTCAAGGGGTACGTTTGGGTCGCCTCGCACAGCAAATCCGTGCGTCACTCCCGAGAAAACTTGGAAGAAGTATGTTGATTTGTTGCTGACTAATATATCCTCTGCGCGTCTGCGTGCCTCGACGGGAAAAGTGAAGTCATTCTCTATTAACGACATTCAGCCCAGAAGGGTTGTCGACTGCTTCCATCCTCACCTGCGCACGACAGAAAGAGAGGTCCTGTTAAGTTTCAGCAGACGAAAATGAAACACGTAGATAGATGTCGTAACTGTTGAGCTTCTGGAAATGAGTCTCTTCGAGGAAGCCAGGGTGGGCAATAGCACCTACATTAGCGCGCAGGTGAGCCTCAAAGTCCGTGCCGACGAAGAAAGACATCACCTGCCACGATAAGCCCCTCCGCCGCCAGATCCAGCACGAAAGGTGCGCCGAAACAGTAACCTTTTGGGTACAACAATCTTTAGCCCAGGAGAAAAGCGTGACATGGGGGGTACTCACCGACTGCGACGTATTTGGTTTCAGTCCCTAAGTATAATAGGCTCAGCAGCTTAAAGGGATGTAAGATTGGTGAAGCCCTACCGTACGTCGCTTTGACACTTTCAACCCATTTTGGGAATACTTCGATCGCTGCGATGCGTGCTTCCAGGGACCAAGCAACCTTGTCGCGATCCGGCGGCAGATTTTGTACGGGTACCCCAAATAAATAGTCTGGCCCAAGCACGATAAATCCTGGGATTTCCCCTCACATTAGACTCGGAGCGGCACGTGGGCGACGGAAGACATACCCCGTGAGGCAAAGTAGTCCTGGAGTAGCCTGTTATTGATGAACAAAGGTCCATAGGCATCTGCGAGGAATAAGAGGACTATCTGTGGTACTTGGGACGTCCCATTTCGTGGTGGTTCCGATATGTAGGTATTGAGCTCCCCGAGGAGTTCGATACGTCCCTCTGGATTACCAGTGTGTTTGATGGCCGTCCAGCAGCATGAGCCTGGAGGACCAGCAAGTACGGTTCGCATGCTGAGATTCGATCGCTGCTACTAGCGCTGAGCGGAGTGGCATTTCAACGAGCTTCGTATTTGATCTAGCGATGATGCAGGAAGTTTCCGGCTTTAGTGCATATGATACCTGCCCAAATCGGAACGAACGACGCGGTGGTCCGTGCGCGTTGACTAGAGCTATAAAAGGTGGGGCCAGACAAAGCCATACCTCATACTTACCTTGATGGCGTATGCCCCTTCATGTACCAGGGTGTGCGGGCTGTAAGGACCTTCCATAGCACGGCGACCCTGTCCACACAGAGGGTAACTATGGCTTGTATGGGCTTCGGCTCATGCACTGTCTCAATATTTTCCTGTCCTGCCATGGCCACTCTGGCTGGGCAGGCCTTTTTTTTTTTTTGGCTTCTCCTTCATCCTAACCCTAACCCTAAGTACATCTGCTGGATGGTTATGTATCTGCACATCATCGGATCAAACTTTCCTGTTTAGATGTCCACGTTGAGCAAGCTCTACATGCATTTGTGGCTTGCCAAGTGGCACTCCGTCACCCAAGCACTCCGACCGTTTGCGCACACCTGGCAAATTCATTCACCAGGTCCTCAAACGACCTCACGCTCGTGGACGCCCTGGAGGAGACTGGAGGGAACGTGAATATGCTTCCCTCTGTTTCGGCACGGCCTTGGCCCCGGGTTGGTCATGCCTACGAACGTGCTCGACCGCATCGTCGCCTGCGCACACTTCTACAAGATTAAAACGGTCGCCGATCTCGAAAAAGAAACAAGCTGGTCTGGCGCCGAGCGACCCGCATGTCAACGCTCCCCGCAGTCCCCCCGCCACCCACATTTGTTCAGCTTCAGTCTCCCACCGATCCCACGTCATCCACACCGCTCCAGTAATCAGTCAATCAATTTAAACCGCGCAATCGTGCCAACCACTGCCATTAAATGATCGGTTCGGTGTGCCGTATTGACGCACGCTTCGTGGCTTTCCTGGCGACGTCCCTTAGCCCACAACTGCCTGCAGCACCCATCTTGCAAGCCAACGAGCCTGAGCACTTAAGACAAGGAAATTCTTTACTAAGCTGGTATGTAAAAGCTTGACGAAGTTTTCGGCGACTGATATATATTTCTACAGACTATTGCCAAGCATTCCACCACACAAGTACTGTACTTGACACAGCGTGTGGAACCACGTATAAATAACTTTCTGCCACTGCCCGAAGCTTCCCCCTGATCCCAGCACACCACATTTCCTTGAAAGGTCTAAATAAGGCTGATATTCTGGTTCTCCCTTTCCCGCCGTTCCGTCCGCGTGTAGCTCGGGAGCCACCACGAATGACCAATTCGCCACATCGGTACATCCTACTGATCCTTTGACCTCTGATGGTGCTCAAACTTGGGCCTGGCTGAGCGTTGGACTGCCTTCGATACTTGTGACAGTCTTACCCAAATCCATACAAGGCATCGCAGCCGCAGAAAGTCCAAGCGAGCTTGCACGCGCTACCCTTGGCACAGATCCCCGCCATCAGCATCGTCAAGGCCGGCAAAAAGATCAAGCGCCCCTTGGACCAGGACGTTGACGAAGGTCAGCTAGCGTGGCGTTTAATTTTTGCTTTCTTTGCTTGGTAAATTGTTACGGGCGGTTTTAAATCTCCAGGCATCATTTTCATCTTCAAAGACGCGGATGCATTGAAGGATTACATACCCCACAAACCAGAATTTACGGCATCCTACGTCGGTGGCTCGCTCAAGCACTTCCCCCTGGCTGATTGTTCAATGATGGGAATCTGGATAAGCTGACATTTGATATCTACTCGGATGAATGGACAAAGCACAGTGACGAAGGAAGCAACTATAGTGTTTTACTCATACATAATGTTCCTGGATGTATGCGGAGTAAATCAAGGTGTGCATGGTATATGCGATGCCGCTCAAGCGTAAATTGGGAGCGGCATAAGTCTAGGTTCGTGGGCACGTTTAGAGATGCCCTGCACAAATACCAAATCCACTCACTTGTCAGCATTGAACAAAAAGTTCTCACCCTCGTCTTCGCCCTCCAAAAAGTGTGTCGGATGTAAAACTATGGCGATGCGTTAGACGTATACAGCAAGAAACAGCCGACTCCCTTACCTAGATGTCCGCGTATGTTTTTTAACATGTTCTCCATTTCTGCCCATTCACCCTTACTGAATGGCTGGTATTGTGCTCGAACGCTCTTCCCCCTGCCTGGGTCTTTTTCTTGTATGTGCTGCGATTTGGGCGTGGCTACAGGTGGCGACCGTTCGCTGTCCTTTCTGTCTCTGTTGTGGCGATCATCAACGCTTTCACTCTGCGGATTGGACACGTTCTCCTCCGATTGACCGCTTGACGACGACGGAACCGGGGAAGAACTGGGTTTGGTCTGGTGCAGAATGAGACATCTCATTCCAATGGGTTACATCCAAAAACTCACCGTCTTTGTAAACCGCTCATGATAAGCTACGAAATGTTTGTATTGCTTCCAGGTAGTCACCGTGTCGTCTGGGACCGCATGGAATACCTTGCGGTATATCTCCGTCTGCGAGAGTGATGAAGTCGAGACACGTAGAAAAGCAGAACAACACCGACGTTATATTCGGCACATGTAACCCAGACGTCCTCCCAAAATGCATCCGAGATCGGGTCCTCGAAACAATCGGCAGGGATGTCCGGCGCTGGCATCGGGATTGGCTGCTTACCCTTCGCTTGGTTGCGGGGTTTCTGCTTCCTCCGGATAGACCGTTTGTACGTGCTTCTGTCCTCAGACAAGTCGCTGGGATCCAACATAGGAGGTGAGGATTCATTAGGTGGGCTATTCGAATCAGCTTCCCGGCCCTCATGCACGTCCTGGCTGCTGCGCGGCAACTCCGTTTCAGGAGGTGGTAACGAGTGTTTATGGACTTGGGCTGCAACAACAGTGGCTGCTGCGCCACTGAAACTGGCTGGTTTATCTTGTCTCTCTTCCTCGACAGGGGATAATATATGATCCGACGGGCTCTCTTTCTTTGTTCCAAGGTCATGGGCCTCACCCACGAGTAGGTGATAATTTTCTGGTTCGACAGTGGATAGGGCACCTTAAAACCTTGTTGGTTAGATGTCGGCCACGGACAGAAAGTTTCGTACCTTTTCTGATTCCGTGCGCTGCGGCGCTCAATGCATCATGGATTGGCCGCTCGTGTACGAAATCCATCACATCACGACCAGGTGGCTCCTGTTCGTCATTTGGGTCCCAGGGTTCGTGAACTTGGAGGGGGCACGAATCTTCCTCATGGGCCACATGGTCTTCATTAGTCAGGGCATCGACGTCAACTCCAATATGTTCTCGCATTAGCCTAACACGGAGCGTATGTGCAAATCGTCCCACTTCGAACGGAACACCTGCCATCGTGCTGCATCCCAGCAACTTAGCTAGATGGTCACAAGAAATGAGGTTCCTGCGACCTACCCTTCGATCATGTCAGTATCTCGAATGACAGCCGCTAGCTCAGAATCTCGGTCACCCCTTTGGGATCGCTCATTGATGTTCGCACTTCCGATGATTGCCAGCCTGTCATCGACGAGACAGATCTTGCCATGGATATACAACTGAAACCATCGTTAGCCGAAGGAAATATTGAATACTTGGTACCTCACAATCTCGGTGGTCAAGACCCCGTCGCGCATCTTGCCCCAGTTTCGCAAGGAGAACACACGAATGTAGTCTTCCGGCTACGTTGACTTAGAATAC
>JBBPMC010001559.1:0-10223 GCA_038090115.1 Strobilomyces echinocephalus | reverse complement strand
GGGATATGCTATTCGTGTTCGATCCCTTGCATGGACATCGGGTTCGGACTGCTTGCACGTGTGACGTAGTTTTCTACAGTCTCGTGCAGTCATGACGCACTTGACGCGAGGTAAGCACTCAAGCTTCGGGTCTCTAGTAGTCACATCCAATGATTCTTTCAAGTTCTCCTACTGACATTCCTGCTCGCAGAAAATGAATTGTACCCTCGACCGGAGTCACTGACTCCCTTAGTCGTACCGAATACATGGTCACGGGGCCTTGAAGTACCGTCCCGATTGGCAAAGAAGAGGGTCCCTGCGAAGCACTTCTATTGCATCCGGGGGATACGGCAACGAACTTCGAAGCTCTCAATACACCGGTCGTGTATCGACATCCGGTGGAGTATGCTCGTGATCTAAATACCCTAGAACTTGGCTTATTCGGAAAGGGTGAAGCGAACTAGTCTGGTGAGCAACTGTCACTGCCAGGGAGGCATTTACGAACTCACAGGTATGGGGATACCAACTTGAACTGTGGCTCGGTTGTTATGCACGAAGTGTTCTCAGTCAAATAGCACTGTGCAAGCCTGAAACCACACGTCGCAAGTAGCGAGCTGTCTTATCGACCTCCTTTCTCTGTTTCGCGTTCGGTCGTTTAGCTAGGAGCTATTAATCAACTATTCTCAGGACACGGCGCGCATGGAGCGACTGGCTTCCAGCCGCAGTACTACCATCAACCGCATGACCAACGTGGCGTCTCCCGCACGCTGGTATTCCCACTATAGTAGCGAAACTGCCATATGATATCACCAAACCATCTGCTTTTTTGCTCGCCATCTGTTTCATGCCAAAGACCAGCGCAGGGCTCAACCGGGTACGGGGCCAGACGGAACTCGAAACGCGAAGGGTCGCCCTGCACATTCAAATTTATTTCTGAATCTTGAGTACAGTCCTGCTCTCTGGTGTGCCCCACAACAGTCAGTAGACTGTTCTCCCCATGATGCCGTCTCCAGTATCAAGCGAAGATTTTACCATGAACCAACCATGGGCGGACGATAAGCTCGTCCCATCGGACCAAGTACCGGTCAAGAAAGGGATCAAATTCTGGCTCATCTTCGCTTCCATGTGTATATGCCTTTCGCTTTCTGCCCTAGAGCTTTCTTCCGTCTCTACAGCACTGCCCACCATCGCTAACGAGCTTCATGCCTCTCAGTTCGCCTGGGTTGGCTCTGCTTATGCCCTTGCTTCCACTGCGTTCCTCCCGCTGAGCGGTGGCCTCGCTCAGACGTTTGGCAGGCGACCGGCTATTCTGACAACCATAGGTCTCTTTGCCCTGGGAAGTGGCCTCTGTGGTAGTGCGAAGAGCATGAACATGCTTATCGCTGGTCGGGCCGTGCAAGGTTTTGGCGGAGGCGGGATCCAGTCTCTCACTGGGATCATCCTGGGTGATATAGTCACGCTGCAAGACCGCGGTATCTACGCTGGTTTGTATGGACTGTAAGACTAACTCGGTCATGAAATGTGAGAAAGTGGACTCATTGTCTTACCCAGGGTGTGGTGTCTAGCTGCGTCCATTGGACCTGTCGTCGGCGGTAGCCTCGCGTCGGAAGGACAGTGGCGTTGGCTTTTTTGTGAGGATCGAAGCCTCTCATATAGAATATTCGAGATGTTCAGTCAACACCCAAGACCTCAATCTTCCCATCTCGTTCGTAGCGTGCCTGTCCGTCGCGTTTCTTTTGGATCTGCCGATACCTCCCGGCGACTACCAAGAAAAGATTATGCGACTGGACTGGATGCAAGTCCAACTACTATGATCGCCCTTCAATCCACCTAACTTGGCGTCGTATCATTTTATCTCCTTGACAGTGGCAACTTCCTTGTGATTTCTAGCACCACAGCATATACGATAGGGATGACATGGGGTGGTATCACCGCGCCATGGGGTTCGGTTACGGTACTCGTCCCGTTAGTCGCGGGACTTGTTGGCTTAGTGGTTTTCATCGCATACGAGGCCACTCTTGCAAAACATCCACTGGTGCATACAGCGTCCTCTCTAATTTCTGATATGCCATCTGATTCGCATCAGGTGCCATTCTCCTTAATGACAAACATAACCAGCCTCAGCGGGTAAGAGACATGATCTGTAAATATTGCTTCTGCTGCCACCCACGACTGCCAGTTATATACAAACATTCTGCTCTACCCTCATCACTATAGCCGTCGTTTGTAGGTTCCTTCGAATCAACTGCTGCTCCCTTGCTCAGAATGACGGCTTTATAGATTACTTTCCGGTTTACTTCCAGGCATGCAAGGGCGCATCCCCCGTCCTATCTGGCACCTACGAGCTCGCACTTGGATCACTCGCGCCTTCGGCCATTGTCACCGGGTTATCTGTTAAACCAACCAATCGATACCGACCTCAGATGTGGATAGGCTGGGCCCTCACCGTGGTCGCACTTGGTTTGATGAGCACTATCCACACGACGGACCCCCTCTCAAAATCTATCGGGTACATAGCACTACTCGGCTTTGGTTTAGGGTACGTCACGTCCATCTATCGCCTGTTCTCTTACATCTTATAAACTGTGATATAGTATGCTTACTGCGATGCCCATGTACCCCATTCAAGCACCCCTACCTGTCACGCAAAATGCACCCGCTCTTGCTTTTATGTGGTTCCTTCGTTCATTTGCATCGGTGAGTGCCAACTCCTGTCCACAGGCACGCCATTAGAAGCAGTGACCTCTCCGTGTAGGTGTGGGGCGTCACTGTCGGGAGCGCCATCCTTCAGAATGAGCTCGCCAAGAAGCTTCCCGCAACACTCATCAAATCTGTCCCACATGGGACCGCCACCATGTACGCGCTCGTCCCGGAACTCTCCAAGCTCCCTCCGCACGCTCTGTTCGGAGTGCAAGTCGCCTTCGCGGATAGTCTTGCGGTCTTGTGGAGAGTCTTGGCCGTCATCGCTGGCGTTGGTCTCCTGGCGTCGTTCCTCATGAAAGGACTCCCGCTGCATACTACGGTCGACGCCGATTGGGCGTTGAAGAAGGAGGATCAGTCGATGAGGTCGTGGTCACGCCAGCAAACGTGCTGGTAGCGGAGATCTGTTGGGGCTGGATCACTCGCTACGTACCTAAGAACTAATATACAGCACCTAGCAGCTATGCATCCTACCGTACATCGTCCACTATCGCGGATAACATCTGCCATTCTACTGCATACAACTTTTCAACAAGACCAAGTGAGCGCATCAAGGATTCAAGCTCTTGACCCCAGATCTACGCTGAAGGCCCGATTTTTCGTGCTGTTGTCCCGTTGATCGCAAAGACTCGCCGCCTGTAACGGCTCGTTAGGATCTACAGGGCCTGGATCGAGACGGTCGCGAGCGGGGTTTGCAGACAGACAACCAAGGCACAAGCGGAGCTCGTAGAGGTCGGCGTGAGATCGTCGGGTCGCAGATGGGCGTAGCGTATCGTAGAACGAAGGACCGGCGGCGGAGGTATGCTCGACGCCGCGGCGGGTCTCAGATGGACTCGATGGGTGGATAACGACGGTTGACGTAGTAGATTGGCCTATGTAACGGCGACACTAACGACTATTCCCTCGAGAGGTAAGACGGACGAAGTACATACCCGTTACACCGACCACGTTCCTTCATTCAGACGGCATTGGCGCCAATGCCATCTGAATGAAGGAACGTGGTATAACATGCAAAATTTGGCGACGGTGGCCAGCTATCAACGGACGTGGTTGGGGCACGGACATCGGATAGCGAGCCTGCGACATGTCAGATACAAACCTGTACTAGTAGACGTATGGCAGATCACTGGCAGCTACGAAAGGGAGCAAGGGGCAGATATCTTGTGCTGGGAAGAGATAAACAGGCAATGTTTCCATGGCAAACTTGGATCTGGTCCTAAAGGTTTGATGGCTATTACGAAAGGGGATTGGTTACGATATATACGAGGATCGGAGGACAGTATTTCAGGCTCGCCAACTTGAAGGTTGTATTCGAACGATCGTACATCACAATGGAGACCGACGACCATGGTGACTCTGACCGTGACGCTAAAATCTGTGCGTAACCAACTGTTGGCCATCAATCACTCCAGCATATGTTCTCGTGAAGATACAAGGCTACGAAAGTGATATGATCGGGAGATAACTACCAGAAGGGAAATTCACGATAACCGAGCAGTCGCCGAAGACTGTCATGCGACATGCATTTACCGATTATCGGTCCAGGGCTAAACAATTTCTCATGCAATAGCATCACTTCCAACGGGATCTTTGATGCCGTTGATCAGGTTATGTGTCATACATAGAAATTCGAAGACCGACAATTGTTAGTCAGATCCTAAGCTCGCAGTTGCAGGACGATATCAAGATGAATGGTAGATCAATCCGGATTTGCTGTGGCCAAAATCAGGTACGTGTAACAGTTGCTTTGGATGAGGATTGGATTGCCTGCCTAATGTCCATCTGGCACATTTCAGGTTTGCAGGTGTCCAACTAGAGATCGAGTTCAACAGTGCGTATGGACAGATAGAGTCAGTGATTCTTCTCACCTGGTTCATGGGGTGTGCCACTCACGAAGGGTTCTTGTAGTTTGTTGTTCTACCGCGACCCGTTGGATCCCCATGCAGTGGTGGTTCCTTTTTACATATCTGCGCACACTCGAGAAGGCGCAGCATGAGCCCGAGGTGGTCAGGTCACAGCACCCAAAATATTGACATGGCTACGGAGATGGAGACGACGTATCAGGAAATCAAGCAGCGCGACGACCGCAAGGAGCTGACAATGCCTGTGGCAAGCCATGGCAAGAACGGGGAGCCGATGCTGAGGATAAGCCACTGCACGACAACGTTTACTAACACGGCTGATCCAGTGCCCCGGTGTCGCTTGACAATTGATGGAAGATATCCGAAGACCGACTTACTCCATTCCTGAGTGTCTGGACCAGCTACGGCGCAGCCTATGGGGGACATCTTGACTGTAGCGATCCAAGCGTCGGCGGAACCGCCGGGACAGTCTCGCCTGCCATTCCGCGCTTCCGACGGCCGCCGCCGCGGTGGTTTTCTACCATATGCCACATGGCTCCTGTCAAGTGTGTAGTTACGGTTACCTTCGTTGCGGTCGGTAATTCACACGAGTTGAGAACTCGTTTTGCTTTCCACTAGAAGTGTCGAGGAACCTCTCCTTCCCTGGCTACATAGTCGGGTACAATTTTGTGGCCCTCGAATTTCGAGCGCCGCCACTTGAAGCTCACCCAATGACACGTACTACGCAAATCACTGCAAAAAGGAAGATTTCTCTTTGACTTCAATCCGGCGTCCCCATCTGAGCTCGGGATTCGCCGCAGGCGGGTGTCGAACCTCCGACCGATCGTCGGTTCCGTTCTCTTGACCTGGGTAAACTGCAACGACACGGGCGCAGCGTATTGCGCACTGGTTTGAGGGCAGACGAAAGGAATGTGTTCCTGTCTTTCGGCTTCGTCCTAATATGTGCAGCACGTCAGGCCGCAGTGTGAGTCTGAGGTTCAGTTGATTTAACGGATGAAACCCCTGTCGCTGTTGCATGTAGGAACGGAAACGGGGTGATCGAGGTGATCGATGTGCCTTAGCTCGCGACAGGGACCTCAACGGGACCTTGAGCAAAAGACGTCTGTTACACAATGGCGAGCATGGCTTTAAACTACATTTGCAAAATGCCCAGTTGTACGTACTTCTATGGATAATTGAAATGCGTCTCACCCAATGCTTAGAAGCCGTTCTCCTAACGAACCTAATCAGCATCAGCGGGTAAGTGTTGGTGTGATCGTCGTTTCTCACGTCAATTATCATGACGCACGTGTACACATTGCCACCACTCTACAACTGTCATATACCACTCCAATTCCGAGTCAATGGCGCCACTCGCAGGTGTAGCTGAGCGCGCTTATCTGCCTAGATCTGGCCGTTGCGCAATCGTTTCAGGTCTCTTTGTTTATTTTGGTGAAACTGCCATTTTGCACTCTGTCAGCACCAAATCATTGGCAATCATCCAAGTCGGATTTATACGATGCATGGAGGTCCGTCTTCCCTGTCGGTGCTGATATCCTTGCCCACTAATCGTGGTAGCGAGCATGTCCTCGTCAACGAATGGCTTTAGGAAAGGTCTCAGATTTTGGCTCATCTTCACCACGATGTGTATCTGCCTTTTCCTCTCCGCCTTCGAGCTATCCTCAATTTCCACTGCACTTCCTACCATCGCGAATGATTTCCAATCAGCTCAGTTCACATGGGTCGGCACTGCTTTCGCCCTTGCTTCCACCGCATTCCTCCCAATGAGCGGTGGTCTGGCGCAAACTTTTGGCCGGCGACCCGCCATGCTGGTAACTCTAGGTCTCTTTGCACTCGGCAGCACCATATGTGGTACGGCGAGTAGTATGAACATGCTCATCGCCGGAAGGACCATACAAGGTCTGGGCGGCGGAGGTATCCAATCTCTCACTGGGATCATCCTAGCAGACCTCGTGGCCTTGCAAGAACGGGGTCTCTATGCTGGCTTATACGGAATGTGAGAGCTCAATCATTATTTATGGACGTAAGCTCAGAATATCTGCTCAGTACGTGGTGTATTGCTGCATCGATAGGCCCAGTCGTCGGAGGAAGCCTTGCGGCTAAAGGACAATGGCGCTGGCTATTCTGTGAGTATCATGAATCTGCATTTCGTATGGGACACTCAATTATTCGGAAGATCTCAATCTTCCAATTTCGCTGCTCGCGTCTCTATCGGTTATCTTCCTGTTGGATCTGCCGACTCCATCTGGCAGCTACAGAGACAAGTTTAAACGGATGGACTGGGTGTATGTTCGAACTCAATGGTAGAAACGAATTGATTGTACTAACCAACTCACAGTGGCAACTTTCTCATAATTTCAAGCACCACCGCAATCACGATAGGATTGACGTGGGGTGGGATCACATATCCGTGGGGTTCTGCCAAGGTATTCATGCCGTTAGCCCTCGGCGTGGTCTTCCTCGTTGTCTTCATCGCACACGAGGCCACTCTTGCAGAACACCCGCTCGTACGTACCTCTCTAGGCCTTTGATCTGAGCTTATCCTACCCGCACCAGGTGCCACTCTCCTTGATGACAAACATAACCAGCGTCAGTGGGTGAGGAACATCCTCCGTAGTCATATCACGGCTACTCACATACATCAGTTATATACAAACGTTCTGCTGCTTTGTTGTCATTTTCGGAGTCGTCTGTGAGTCGATTCGAAGAGCTCACAATTCTTTCTAAATTCGTCCATTGTGCAGATTACTTTCCAGTCTACTACCAGGGTTGCAAAGGCGCATCACCATCTCAATCTGGTATTGACCTGCTCGCAATCTCAGCGCTTGCGCCCGCAGCTGTCGCCGCTGGTATATCGGTGAAGGTTAGCAGGGTATATCGCCTGCAGACGTGGATAGGTTGGACCTTCATGCTCGCCGGTCTCAGTGTGATGGGTACGCTCACCGCAACTGACCCTCTCGCAAAGTCCTTTGTAGCCTTGGTGGTGCTAGGATTGGGTATAGGGTACGCGCGTTCCTTGTCTATGGCTGTCCCCTTTCGATGCTCTGATTTTACCGGTCACAGAACGTTGAGTTCGACGTCCATGTACCCCATCCAAGCGCCACTACCCGTGACGCAGAATGCACGTGCCTTGGCCTTCATGTGGTTCCTTCGTTCGTTTGCCTCTGTAAGCACCTCGATTTACCTCGTTCTGAGACATGGACCTGATCCATGCAGGTGTGGGGTATCACTACCGGAAGCACCGTCCTCCAAAACGAGCTTGCCAAGAATCTACCTACATCGTTTGTTCAGTCCGTTCCACAAGGAACAGCTATTATGTACGCGCTCATCCCTGAGCTCTCTGCACTCCCCACGGAGACTCTGTCAAAAGTCCAAGTCGCCTTCGCGCAAAGTCTTCAGCTGCTGTGGCAAGTTATGATGCTTGTCGCTGGTGTGGGGTTTGTTACGTCGTTCATCATGAAAGGAATCCCGCTGCACACCGCGATCGACGAGGATTGGGCACTCAATGATCTGGAAGTGGATGTGATGAAAGAGGAAGAAAATGTCGGCTGAAGATAGTACAGTTAGACTATCTCATATTCCATTACCTCGTCATGCACAAAATGTAACCATGCATGGGCCGGTCCCACTCCTCCAGTTGGTGAACTCCGGGCGGTCGGCGTTGGCCACGCGACCAACAGCGCGACCTTTCGGTCACCTGGTGCGGTGGCACTGCTAAGGGGACTACCCTCGTCGCACGGCCAGCATTACTGCTGTCACCTTGCCATCGCCATCACCCTCGACTACCATCACGCGCCGCCGTAGCCACCATCTGCAACGTGTCAGACGCTGTTTCGACAGGCCAGTGAATGCGACGTGAGATGCCGGTGTTGCGTTTTGGTTGGCCAATTTCCTATTCCCGATACGGTAGTAGAGGGTTTTATGTAGGGCAATCCTTAGGACACCATCTCGGGGGATATCAACTTTTTTGCCTTTGTATCTTACACTTATAGTCCATCATTTTTCAGTTTTTTTTGCTCATTACAGCTGTTTGCGAAAACCTTGTCAGTCGCGTGATCTTTTGCGCAAGCGCCTGCACCCACTGGCCCAAGCCATCACAATATGCCCTGACCTGCGAGTTTGAAAGCAATTCGTCAGCGATGTTCATCAGAAAATGGCCCACGTGCTGACGTACAGAACATGACCAAGTCGACAGCCACTTAAACCTATTTTTGCTGACGGACCTCTGTGGGCGTCGACCTGTCAGAGTACTCGTCGAACAGGAAGAAGGAATGCATGAGGTCGTAAACCGCTCTGACGTGCTCTAAAGGAACGACTGAGTATGTAGTCCGACATGACCAGTCGCGACTTTACGTTTGCTCGCCTGAGAGTACGCCAAACACACGAGGAGATCTATCGAAGAAACGAGTCAGTGACCACGGACGGGAGGCTAGAGCGAGGACTGACCTTGGCTCGTCGTACAAATCCTAACTGATAATAGGCTTTCAATTTCTCCAAGGAAATGAACTAGAATCGGTGTGAAAAGCAACGAGCGATTGATCGGATAGCCAGTCGCGAACACCAGAGTCAACTTCACTGTACCCAGAGCATCACGTTGAGACCTCGTTCGTCCCAACGTAGATGCTAAAATTACCGGGTTCGACGACCGAGATCAACCTCCAGCGGGGAGTCCACACGGCGAGCTGACTCGACACGACGGAAATGCACCAGATTCTGGAAGATTGTTGCAGTATTCACGATGCTTATCATCACTGTGCTTTTGCATGAGATACGGTCCTGCGAACTCGCAACGTGTACTGCCCGTCCTGCAAGATTCCTCGAGTCCCGACTTGCATGACTATCCCCCAGAGTTGCAAGACCCCTCCCAGGTGCTTTTGCATGAGATGCAGTCCCGCGAACTCACAGCATGTACTGCTCGTCCTGCAAGATTCCTCGAGTCTCGGCTTGCATGACTATCCCCCAGAGTTGCAAGACCCTCAGTCTTGCAAGATTTCCCGAGTCCCAACTTGCAAGCTCGTCCCTGGGACTTGCAAGACTGTTGTATGAGTGTCATGCAAGCCTGAGCACTATCGCTGACTCGACGGTCAGAGACCGGGTTGCAAGAGGGCTTCGATACTATCATAGTGCAAGAAAATATACTTTTGTATTACATGACTCGACGAGTACAGCAAATTATGAGCACGGCTACTCAGGTCGTAGGGCCCTTACCCTCTGACGCCCGGCCCTCCCATGTGCGAGAATTAGCGATCAACATGCGGGCGACCGAAACTTTGCGGCGCTTGGCCTCAGGACCATCGGAGGTCAGAGTTCCCGGTGACGCCGGTACTCTTGGTGACTCTCCACCTTGATAGCTGCGCAGTCCGAAACGGGGTGTCGTTTTATTGTTCTTCGTGCCAGACCGGGATCGAGGGAGCTGATTTTGACTGTCAGAACGGTCAGCAAATCAAATTAATGCTCACAAGACGGGGCAGAGAAGGGATCGTCTCGCTGGTTGGAGGTGGTCCATCCACGGGCGCACGTTGTGGTTGAGTAGACATGTTTTTGCTCTGCTGCCCCACATACTGTAGTCAATATGTACTGAGCACATCGACGAGCCTGCATGTAAATAAGCCTTGTTTATCAGGTGGGCCTGTGGACAGGCCCACAGATTGTAGAAGTGGAAGCTGATAAAGATATGCGGGC
>JBBPMC010001558.1:0-10228 GCA_038090115.1 Strobilomyces echinocephalus | reverse complement strand
CTGTCGAACCCTTGTCCTTGTCCTTGTTCGCTATAGTCAAAGCGACTTGGAATCCTCGTCCCTCGTATTCGGTCTGCTAGGACTATCGAGGCTACGCTCGACCTTATCCAAGGCCAAGCGTAACAAAAGAACTAGCTTCCCCTCGCGGCAACCGTCGCTGTTGTACCGCCACCATATCCTCGCATCGCCACAGTCTCTTCTCCAATTGGAGAGGATCTCGAGAAGACTCGCCCGTCTCCTCTGAACCCCTTGACGACTCTGACTCCACCCCGGAAGAAGAGCCCTACGCTGCGACCGCCCTCTACCCTGAGGACGAAACCCTTGACCCTACAGCGGAGATAACCAATAACTTTTCGGTCTCCGTCGCGATCCCCAGAGTTCCCACGCCACCGTCCCCAACCCCGGTAGCACAAACCGGAAGGATCTTTGCCCTTCCACCCCCACCGCCCCCACCTCGAAACATGTCCTCCTCGTCCTCCACACCCAAGGAGATCGGTCTCGCTAAACCCCCCATCTACGATGGTAGCTCCGACTCCTATGAAGACTGGATCCTTGCCACACAGATGTATCTTCTCACCAACGAGAAGATCTACTCCGACGACACCAAGAAAGTGTCGTTCGCCTTGTCGTTTATGGGCAAAGACTCTGCCCTCTCCTTCGCCACCACCTTCCGCCGTACCGCGGTCGCCGCTGCCCAAGTAGGGACCACAAATCCCCTTGGAACCTTCACCGCCTTTGAGGCAAAAGCTCGCAGTCATTTCCTTCGGGATGACACCCAAACCTCCGCCATCGACTGGATGGCCACCAAACGCATGGTCAGGAAGAAGGATGGAACCTTCTCTCCCACTCTCACCGAGTATATCTCGGAATTCCAAAACCGCGTCGCCCTCTCCGAAGTAACCTTTGAAAAAGTCCTCATCGATTACTTCTCATCTGGTATCCCCATCCCCCTCATGAAACGCATTAATAGCATGGACACTCCCCCCACCAAGGTCACCGAATGGTACGCAAAAGCAATCCACTTCCAAACCCAATGGGACCGCTCCGACGCCATTGCCAGGCGAAACAAGAACTCCGCACTCCCCATCTCTCGCACCTCGTACACCACCCCCTCTCCCAAAGCCAAAGATCCTGACGCCATGGACGTTGACGCCGTCCGACCCAAGAAACTTACGCAGCAAGAACGGCAGAACTGCATCGACAAAGGACTCTGTTTCCGATGTCGCCTCTCCGGGCACTCCAGTGCCAATTGTCCCCACTTCGGCGATAGCAAGCCGAAGAAAGTTCAAAAGGCCAAAAAGGAGGCCTTACCTAAGCTCGAAGAAGTCGAAGACGACGACGAAGACATGGGAGTGGCCAAGGTGGCCTTCACCACCCTCCGCTCGGATTTTTAAATGGGAGAACTAAGTCGACGCTAGTCTCTCCCTCTTCCCTCTCCGTAGACGCTGTAACAATAACCGCTGTATCAAAATCCATGCAAATCCCTATACAAGTTATTGAACCCTCGAATACCATGAAAGTCGTCGACACCCGCGCCCTCGTTGATAGTGGCGCAGAAATCTCCTGCATTGACTGGGACTTCGTGAAGAAACATCAACTTCAGAAAACCCGCCTCGCCTCCCCCATCCGCATACGAAACGTTGACCAGTCAGTCAACACCGGTGGAGAAATTCGCTTTTCTACCACCCTCTTCCTCAACATCGAAGGGATCGCACACAAAGTTCTCTTCTATGTTATGAACTGCGGATCTGAGAACGTAATCCTCGGACTCCCCTGGCTCCGCACCGTAAACCCTACCATCAATTGGGCCACACGAACTCTTTCGATCCCCGAATCCTCGGATCAGTCGAAAGAACTCTACGAAACCTACGCCTCTGATACCAAACACCACGAAGGTTTCTTCCTCCGTCCCTCCGCCTGCCCCCCACGCCACGCCAACATTGACGCCGTCGCCTATGAAGGCCTCCACGAGTACCTCAAAAACGAGGACGAAGCTCGCTACCTCCAAAGCTCCATCAACGTCCGACATCTCAATCGGATCGTTCGATCTGGAAGCCGGTTCCTTTCTCCCCTCGCTGTTCAAAAGCTCACCACCGCTACTGAGCTTGCCATCGCTGCCGAAAAGGCAAAACCCAAAGCCACCCTCCCTCCGGAATATGCCGAGTTCGCAGAAGTCTTCTCGAAAGAAGCCACTGAACACCTTCCCCCGTCACGCCCCTACGACCACGAGATTAATCTCGACGACTCTTTCCAATCAAAAATTGGAAAGATTTACCCCTTGTCCCCTGAGGAAAAGAAGGCCACCGAAGACTTTCTTGACGAAAACCTGAAGGCAGGAAAAATTCGTCCCTCAAACTCCCCCCAGGCCTCCCCCTTCTTCTTCGTCAAAAAGAAGGACGGCAAACTTCGCCCCTGCCAAGACTACCGCTACGTCAACGAACATACTGTTCGAGACGCCTATCCTCTCCCTTTAATCCCTGACCTCATCGACAAACTCAAAGACGCCAAGGTCTTTACAAAGTTTGATGTTCGATGGGGATACAACAACGTCCGCATCAAAGACGGACACCAATGGAAGGCCGCCTTTATCACCCATAAGGGGCTCTTCGAACCCATGGTCATGTTCTTTGGCCTCTCCAACTCCCCCGCTACGTTCCAACGCTTCATGAACGACTCCTTTCGCGACATGATCGCTGAAGGATGGTTGGTCATCTACATGGATGACCTCCTTATCTTTTCCCCCGACGCCAAGGTTCATGAAGAACGGACCAAACGGGTCCTCCAACGCATGAAGGAACTCGACCTTCACCTCAAACTCGAGAAATGCACCTTTGCCGCCCCTGAGGTTGAATACCTTGGAATGGTTGTCAAACCTGGCGAGATCTCCATGGATCCCGTCAAACTTGACGGCATCGCCTCCTGGCCAATCCCCACCAAAGTCAAGGAAGTTCGATCTTTCCTTGGCTTTGCTAACTACTATCGCCAGTTTATCCCGGATTACTCTACGGTCGCTCGCCCCCTCCTCGACCTAACCAAGAAGGATCAACCTTGGCATTGGCCGAAGCCTTGCCAAGAGGCCTTTGACGAGCTCAAACGGCTGTTCCTCTCGAAACCCGTCCTCACCCTCCCCGATGTCTCCCGACCCTTTGCCATCGCTACCGATGCCTCAGCATGCGCTTCGGGCGCAATCCTCCTCCAGACCGATACCAACGGAGACTGGCATCCCTGCTCCTACCTTTCGCAAACGTTCGGTTCTGCCGAACGAAACTATGACATCTATGATCGCGAACTTCTCGCCATCCTCCGCGCCCTCAAATCCTGGAAACACTATCTCCAGGGATCCCCTTTCCCGGTTCAGGTCTTCACTGACCATAAAAACCTCACCTTCTTCCGTCAGGCTCAACACCTGAACCGCCGCCAGGCTCGCTGGCTCCTCGACCTTGCCGATTTTGATCTTAAACTGATCCACGTCCCCGGAAAACTCCTTGTCGCCCCCGACGCTCTCTCCCGCCGACCTGATCATTTTCCCCCTGAGGGATCTGATAACACTGGTACTGTCCTCCTCCCGGACTCCCTCTTTGTCCGCCTCGTCGATGTGGTTCTCCGCAATCACATTGCCGAATGTTCCACCTCCGACCCAATCTTCCTGAACTCCCTTCAGGCCCTTCAGGAGGAGATTCCCCCCGCCTTCCGCTCTCGCCTCGCGGATTGGCAACACCGTGACGGCATCCTCACTTACAAAGGTCGCATCTTCGTCCCCGCCGACGATGCTCTTCGTCGCTCTATTGTCACTCGCTGTCACGATCACGACACCGCGGGACACCCCGGCGTTCTCAAAACTCGCCAGCTTGTCGCCGCCGAATTTTGGTGGCCCGGCCTTGCCCAATTCGTCCGCCGCTACGTTGACGGCTGTGCTGCTTGCCAGCAACACAAGGCTAATACGCACCCCATGGTTCCACCCTTGTCTCCGATTGCTTCCTCCGCCTCTCGCCCCTTCCAACAGGTCTCGTGTGATCTTATCACCGACCTTCCCATCTCCAATGGCTTCGATTCCCTTTTGGTCGTGGTCGACCATGGGCTTACTAAGGGGGTAATTCTTTGCCCTACCAAGAAAACCATCACCGCTGAGGGTATCGCCGCCCTCTTTTTCCATAAAGTCTTCACTCGTTTCGGACTTTATGACAAAATCATCTCCGATCGAGGTCCCCAGTTCGCCTCCGCCTTTGCCAGAGAACTTGGAAAACTCCTCCGCTATGACCTCTCCCTCTCCACCGCTTATCATCCCCAATCAGATGGGGAAACCGAACGAGTTAACCAGGAAATCGAGACCTATCTCCGCATCTTCTGCGGAAATAGCCCTGCCACCTGGGCTGATTCTATCTCCCATGCCGAATTCGCCCACAATCACCGCCCTCACTCCGTCACTGGCAAATCTCCGTTCTACCTCATGTTGGGCTTCGAACCTCGTGCCCTTCCTTCCATTCTCCCCGATTCGGATTTTCCCGCTGTGGAAGTTCGCCTCAAGGGACTTCTCGCCGCTCGTGATGAAGCCCTTGCCTCCCATGCCCTCGCCCGCCAAGTCATGGCCTCCCGTACCACAAAACGCTTCACCCCCTTCGAGAAAGGCGCAAAAGTGTGGCTAGAAGCCCGCAACCTGAAAAGGTTGATTTCCAATCCGAAGTTCGCCCCGAAGTGAGAAGGACCTTTTACGATAACAAAGGTCTTATCGCCTATCACCTACCAACTCCGACTCCCCGCCACATGGAAAATTCATCCCGTCTTCCACGCTTCCCTCTTATCACCCTATCGCGAAAACGACGTCCATGGCCGGAACTTCCCCGCGCCGCCACCGGATCTTGTTGATAACGAGGAAGAATACGAAGTGGAGAAGATTCTCCGCCATAAAGGCGCTCCGACGGCA
Organism: Strobilomyces echinocephalus; assembly: GCA_038090115.1. NCBI lineage: Eukaryota > Fungi > Basidiomycota > Agaricomycetes > Boletales > Boletaceae > Strobilomyces > Strobilomyces echinocephalus. Next base: position 5,307 of record JBBPMC010001558.1, on the reverse strand, counting down.
CGCCAGTACCTGATCCGATGGAAAGGGTATTCGGCCGAAGAAGACTCTTGGATTCCCGAGCGGAACTTGAAACATGCAGCGGAGTTATTACAACTCTATAAAAACCTCCACCCCACCGTATTCCCTCTCCCAAAAACCTCGTCTTCTACCCCTCGCACATCTCCTCGCACTAAACGCATCGCTGCCATGTCCATCGACCTCTCCCCCTCTGAGACTCTCTCCCCCTCACAGACCCTCGTCGACATCGACGAACTCCCTCTCCCTATCCCCGTCACTGCCGAGGATCTCGCAGCCGAAAATACTTTTGATCTCGCCGCACCCGTCTCTCTGGCTACCACGCCCTCTGAATATTTTCCCGCTCCCCGCTTCCCGGTCCAATCCATTGACCTTCCCACCTACGCCCATAACCTCCGAGGGGACGACCTCAATGCCCATAACACCGTCACCCTCGTACAACGCCTTACCGACCCTCGTTACACCTTGTCCGTGTCAAGTCACCTTGATCACAGCTCTCCCCTCTATCTCCTCTACCTCGCGTTCCTCCAATGCGAACGACTCTCCCCCCTCGCCTCCTCTTCGGCAGCCCATGAAACTAGGGCTGCGTTGGTCCAAGCTATGACCAGCCAAATCCACCGCCTCCTGAGAACCGCCCTCCTGGATACCATGTACCAGTTAAACATGGATGAGTTCATGGCTGAGGTAGACCGCTACCACCTGGAGCAGTCCATGGCCCAAGCCGCACCCTTAGATTTTGACGAAGAAACCGAGGCATTCTATGCCTCACGTAGTCCTTCTCCCACTCCTATCCCAATTCCTCCTCCCGTTGCTACATTCAATCCTGGACCTCCCACGACGCTCCAGTTGTATGCCCGGGAGCTTTATGACGACAACATCTATCCCGTCCTTTCCCCTAACGACCCCCGCTACAGAGCCGCCTGCTTCCGCTGCAGGCGTCTTGGTCATTTCCGCGCAGACTGCCGCGAATATCGCTGCCCCCACTGCCATATCTGGGCCCCAGGCCATTGCATGACGGGCTGTAGACTCCGTTACCGCTCCCCCGCTCCAGTCATCCCCTCCCCATCCACTTCATCCTCCAGCGGCTCGTCCTCCCGCTCTTCTCGTTCCACGCGTTCAGCGCGTATCTCCACTGGCCAACACCGCGCTCGTCGTCACATTCGTGCACACCGCTCCCCTTCCCCGGGGTTCGATGACTACTATGACCAATATGACGACAACTTCGACGACTCGGCCATAGCCAACATGACCGGCTCTCCTGGTCCCGCCTACGCGTCCTTCTAGGACACCCCTCGATGATTCCGTCTCCACCCCCGGATGTTTGGATCTATTCTCTCGGAGCTCGAATGTAATAAGGGGGTAATGTTACGTTTTATTCTCTTTCGCACGCCAATCAGCACGTTACTTCATTTCTCCGTCTCTTATCTCGCTTCGCCTCGGTGGCATTCGCTAAAACTCGTAGAACGTTCTACAAGTTTCCATGAACGCTGACGCGTTCCTTTCTTATCGCTGACGTGTCCCTTTCTTATCTCTTATCTCGGACCAGCCCTAAACAATCGTAGGTCTATATAAACCCCACATATTCGTCCATGTGTTTCCCAAGCTAGTTCTCCTCGAGTATACTCCTAGTTCCTCGAATATACCTGCTAGCCTCATTCCTTGCTCCTCGCTCGAGTCCCTGCCCTACTCTTGAGTGGGCACTTACTCTCCTCGTCGTTCCACCGAAGCGTCCCTTCGGAAGTCTCTTCGGAGGACGTCCCTCTGTCGAACCCTTGTCCTTGTCCTTGATCGCTATAGTCAAAGCGACTCGGAATCCTCGTCCCTCGTATTCGGTCTGCTAGGACTATCGAGGCTACGCTCGACCTTACCCAAGGCCAAGCGTAACAGCGGTGGGCTTGCGTTTTAGTGTTCGTTGGATGTTGTTAGTTTGTCATTGGTCTTCTGTGGTGTAGTGGTGGATGGTTTTGTCATGGGCTCTGGGTTTCGACGGGGCATTACGGGGCATAATGGTGTATTATAGTGCTTTTTAGCGGCCAAGTGGGGCTACGGTTCTTTTTTTGTGGGGGGCCAGACGGTAAGTCTGCCATTTTTTTGGCCTTGCCACCCTCCTTAAGGCGTGGGAGTAACCGACCAGGGTGGTGGTAGCGGTTCAAGGAGCCCCTGGAATTTTTGCCTTTGCCCATTAGCTGTACTATCATTGTACCGGTGTTGCAAAATCTAGACCACCACTTGCAAATGCATGGGTATCTACTATGAAAGTACATGTAAAAATACATAGTGTTGCACCTGACTGTGTACTCAGTAACTTTCAACAGAAAAAACTCACGAAATGAAGCTGATGGAGATGCCAGAGAGATGCCGCTGTTGAAGGTCAAATGTACAGAGCATCAGCAAATTCAGAATGTATTGGACAGTACTGCCCAGCTAAGTACAGGTATCACAGAGCCACAGAGAGGTCCCCCCCTGTGCAGCCACCGTGACATGATGTTACAGGCTCACAGCCTGTACAGCGCGCAAGCCCCTATACAGCCTGTACAGCGCACAAGCCCCTATCTACAGACCCGTACAGCGCAGACCCCTGTGTACAGCCCGTACAGGCCCTACAAATATTACAAGTAATACAAACCCTTCTAATTACTTTTTATCACACCATTTTCAAACAACCACGAGAAGTTTAAATCAATATATTATCATATACCTAATTACATAGCGTGCTACAATTAAGTTGTGGCGGTCGAAAACAGTGTGGGCTCGAAAAAACACGGCGGGGGCGACTGGCGAGCGTTCGGGCTCGACAAAACACAGCGGGGGTCGCTGACGAGCATTCAAACTCGAAAAAACATGGCGGGGGTTGCTGATGAGCGTTCAGGCTTGAAAAACATGGCGGGGGTGACAGGTGAGCATTCAGGCTTGAAAAAACATGGCGGGAGTTGCTGACGAGCGTTCGAGCTCGAAAAAGCGCGGCGGGGGTTGCTGACGAGCGTTCGGGGCTCAAACAAACACGGCAGGAGTCGCTGACGAGTGTTCGAGCTCGAAAAAGCGTGGCGGGGGTTGCTGACGAGCGTCCGGGCTGAAAAACACGGTGGGGGTGACAGGCGAGCGTTCGGGCTTGAAAAACACGGCAGGAGTCGCTGACGAGCGTTCGAGCTCGAAAAAACGCGGCGGGGGTGACAGGCGAGCGTTCGGGCTCGACAAAACACAGCGGGAGTCGCTGACGAGCGTTCGAGCTCGAAAACACACGGCGGGGGTTGCTGACGAGCGTTCGGGCTCGAAAACACGGCAGGGGTGACAGGCGAGCATTCAGGCTCGAAAAACACGGTGGGTGCGACTGGCGAGCGTTCGGGCTCGAAAAAACACAGCGGGGGTTGCTGACGAGCGTTCGGGCTCGAGAAAACACAGCGAGAGTGACTGACAAGCACTCAGGATCGAGAAAACATGGTAGGAGCGATTGGCGAGCATTCGGGCTCGAGAAAACACGATGGGAGCGACCAGCGAGCGCTAGGGCTCGAAAACGCGTGGTAGAGGCGACCGGCGAGCGCTCGGGCTCGAGAAAACACGGCGGGAGCGACTGACGAGTGCTAGGGCTCGAAAGGGCGTGGTAGGAGTGGTCAGCAACCATTTGTGGCTGGCAAGACATGGTGGGAGTGACGGATGAGCGTTCGGGCTCCAGAAAATGTAGCGAGGGCGACTGACGAGCGCTTGGGCTTGAAAAAACACAGTAGGAGCGACTGGCAAGCATCCGGGCCTGAGAAAACACCGGGGGAGTGACCAATGAGCGATTAGGTCCAAAAAAACGCGGTAGGGCTTGTTTGCGCTCAAGAAAATGGGACGGGAGTGACCAACGAGCCCTGGAGCTTGAAAAAACATGGTAGGGGTGGTCAGCGAGGGTTCGGGCACGAGAAAACACGACGGGAGCGACTGACGAGTGCTTGTGCCTGAAGTGTTGTAGGGGTGACTGGCGAGCGTCCGCACCCGAGAAAGCACGGCGAGGGCGACCAACGAGCCCCTGGGCCCGAGACAAGGTGGTGGCGGTAAGGGAAGGGTGGTGGGGGTAGTCGGGCGTTGACGGAACACGGCAGGGGCGACCGTCGAGCGATTAGGCTCGAGGAGAGGCGGCGGCGAATGAGCGGCGGTGCTTGACACATGGTGGGAGAAGACAAGCGTTGAACTTAGCCGCGTTGCGACCAAGTTCAACTTGATTAGTAATACGGCTAGCCGTGCGTGATTCTGCAGCAGACTAGCCGTTGCCAGCGGGATTTTACCTTAGTGAAAAAAAAAAGAAATGAAGGGGGACCCTGAGCTGTGCAGGTGGCAGTGACCATGTGCAGCTCTGTGGCCGCGTGTGGTCGGCTAAATTCCTGTGGCCGGCTGTCATGCTGTCATAATGACCTAATCCTGTGACTAAATCAGTGATTTGCTGATGTCATATGTTTGGTGGCCATCCATTCGATGGCAGAGGTTTGGGTGTCATCGTGGAGGAAGTGGGCTCAAGCTTTTGTCTCGAAGTCGACGAAGGTCCCAAGGGGGTTTTGGGCCCCAGCTTGGACAGAGGCAACCGCTTTTCAGCGGAAGGTGGTGGTGAAGGAGAGGGCAGAGTCTTTGTCCATGAAAGACAAGGCGAACGACACTTTCTTGGTGTCATCGGAGTATACTTTCTCATTGGTGAGAAGGTACATTTGGGTGGCGAGGATCCAGTCCTCGTAAGAGTCAGAGCTTCCATCATAGATGGGGGGTTTAGCGAGGCCGATCTCCTTGGATGAGGATGAGGAAGACATTGTTGGCGATGAGGAAGGTGGGGGTGGTAGACTAAAGATCCTTCCGGTTTGCGCTAGTGGCATTGGGGAAGGTGGCGTGGGAGCTCTGGGGATCACGACGGAGATTGAAAAGTTGTTGGTGATCTCCGCTGTAGGGTCTAGGGTTTCGTCCTCAGGGTATGGGACAGGTTCAGAGTAGGGCTCTTCCTCCGGGGTGGATTCAGAGTCGTCACGAGGGTCTGAGAAGACAGGGGAGTCTTCTCGGGGATGCCTTCTCCAGATGGAGAAGCGATCAGGGCGTTGCGAGGATATGTTGGCGGTACAACAGCGATGGTTGCCGCAGGGGAGAAGCTAGTTCTTTTGTTACGCTTGGCCTTGGGTAAGGTCGAGCATAGCCTCGATAGTCCTAGCAGACTGAATACGAGGGACGAGGATTCCAAGTTGCTTTGACTATAGCAATCAAGGGCCCGAGACGTAGTTGCTTTGATTATAGCAACATAGGGTCAAGGGTTCGACAGAGGGGTGCTCTGCGGAGACT
>JBBPMC010001557.1:0-10232 GCA_038090115.1 Strobilomyces echinocephalus | reverse complement strand
CCTCCTGACCACATCTTTCAGCAGGACAATGACCCCAAGCATACTTGCAGGAAGGTGAAGGAGTGGCTAGAAGAGCAGGAATTTGATACCATGGTCTGGCCTGCACAATCTCCTGACTTAAACCCCATTGAACATCTCTGGGGTTACCTCAAAAGGAGGCTAGGAGAGTATGAAAACCCTCCAAGTGGAATTTTGGAGTTGTGGGAAAGGATTCAGCAGGTGTGGGAACAGATACCAGTGGAAGAGTGTCAAAAGTTGATTGAAAGTATGCCAAGAAGGGTTCTGGCAGTGATTAAGGCCAAAGGAGGCTATACCAAGTACTGATTGATACCAAATACTCTTTTTTTTCAAAGGTACAAAAACTGTTCCAATGACATAGTGGTTTTGTTTTGGCCATATCTCAACAACCTCTGAGCCAAATCACATGACCCAAAGACCAAATCGTAGCCAAGAGTTTGTACTCTGTTTGGTCTCACCAAAGTTAAGCGAAATTCCCACAGGTGTTTGTGGGGCGCTTCGCACCCCACTTCAAGGTTAGGTACTGGAACGCTTTTTGAAGTCACTGTATATTCAAGGAACTAGGAGTACACTCGAGGAGAACTAGCTTAAGGAATACATGAGCGAGTACGTGGGTTTATATAGACCAGAGGTCTTTAGGGCAAGTCAGAGAAAAAGGATGAGTCATAGATAAGAAAGGGATATGTCAGCGTCAATGGAAACTTGTAGAACGTTCTACGAGTTTCAGTGAATGCCACCAAGGTGAAGCGAGGTAAGTGTGGGAGAAAAGAAGTAACGTGCTGGACGGCGTGTGAAAGAGAATAAAACGTAACAGATTGTATGTGATATTTTGCTGTGTGTGTTATAAGAGACTATGCTGAGGCCTGGTTTTACAGGTTTCTGAAAATACAGAGGAGGACAGCAAGTTATCATACATTAATCTGATATGCATTATTTGACATGAGTTATTTCATAAGCTGTTAAAGACTATTGCCATCTTTTCCAAGGTTGGATTTGCACACAAATGCTTCTATGACATTGTATGGTTGTTGTATCCTATTGTTCTAATTTTATCAGGTGATTATGAAGAACAGTAAGTTTTCTTCTGTTTTCATATTTAATGTCAACATGTGAAATATATCTTCAACAGATGTGTTATGGTGCTTATAAGGAGCTTCAATTCAAAATTTTAACTGATAGTCTCATAGATCACTCAATAGACTATCCTGTGTGATCAGTTGAGGAGGCTAGATCTCGCCTTAAGCTATATAAATGAAACCGTGATCAAGATGAGAAAGTATCAAAGAAACAAAGTTTGCAATCAGTTGAGGTGAAATCTTACCTTAATATTAATACTATTTCATTGATAAAAAATTTGTGTGACTGCAATCAAAATACATTTTGGATGATCAATCAATCTAAATCTTAGCATTTCTTATCATTTAATCTACTACATGCATGCAGGAAACCTTAGCCTATGAAGTGTCCATCTATTTGAGAAGCTAAAGGCATATATAAATAAACTCAGATAGAATACCCAGAAAAAGATCAATATACAGTAAGTTATTCTATGTAATCATTGACTTGACCTACTTCTATCAACAGGCATGCATCCTTTCCCCATGGCATGACTTCAATTATTTTACCAGTGTTACAAACATTTCCTTCAATAATAGAAATATATTCCAGGATATCAGAAAGGTGCAGGGATAAACATCATTTCTACTTAATATAGTCTATGCATATATCCTGAGTGCTCAGCAAATTCTCTATATGATCTGCAATGTTGTTATATGCAAAGAAAATCTAGCCAGCTATGTGCTCCTCCAGTGTATTGCAAGCTTCTAATATCACCACTACATCCCACTCCATGTCCATATGAAACAGATTCTTAAGAAGGATGAAGCTGAACTGCTTGTTTTTCAAGAGTGCCTCAATGTAAGCTGGTTCATTTGAGTGACTCAGTTATCACAACTACTTATTGATACTGTACAGAACTACATTAGTATTGTTTTTGGGAAGAAAACTGGAACTTCCTTAAAGCACACTCTGTGAAGCATGCCTTCCATGACATTAGAAAGAAATGTGCATTTCACAACTTCTCTACCCATCTGAATAAATCAGAGCATGGGCTGCTCAAGCATCACTATTTACTTCAGATGAATGGAAAAAATATAGTTGACCAGGTGACCACTATCACATGTACACTGTTTTCTTATTTATCCTGACTCTAAACTCTTATATCCTTCAACTTGATCACATCAAATTTGTCTTGCAGCTGATTCATGGTTGAATATTAGACCTGTGAAAATAACATTGCAAAGTACTTCTCGCCAGTTTAAGACTTGAGTAGAAAGATGTTGATAACAATTTAGGTCCCACAAATGGTTCTGTACAGAGTCTACTCAAATCAAATGTCCACCATCATTTTGGCACTTCTCAAGCTATCAAGACATTTGATGCAGTGGAGGAGGCACACCACTCTGATAGAGCATTTCAGAATCTGCAACAAGGGAGCACTTCTTATTAATGCCATTTTCCACACCCAAGAGATTCCACTTGCCCAGCCAATTGATCCTGCATCTAATGAAGAGATACATCACATATCTGATTGATGGTCAAATTTAAATGCTAATGTTGCACTGTATAGATATAGGAATATTGCTTTCTCAGAGTTAATTATAAGTCCACTGTGGATTGGAAGCTCTCAACAAAAAAACTAAGATGCAGCCCAAGTTTCTTTGGCTGTAAATGGCATGATTGTATTTTGGTCCATACTATAAGAAACAATCAGGGGAAGAAAATCATCATTGCATGGCTCCTTTTAATATTCAAGTACACTATTGCTGGCTGGATTCTTGATCTCACACTTGTCCAACCAATAGACACTTTCATAGCTCCACAACATGCCATGGATCTTGATCTATATTTGAGACATTTCCATTTATGCCTGTGTGCTTGTGTAGAAGTTATATCCCTCAAGTCTATTATCCAAGGGAGATTGCTTGCTCTGGATTTTTCATGGGATGGCAACTGTTTTCTTCACAGTCTCACAAAGATTTCACTGATGGACTCAACAATGTTAGTAGTGGCGATAATGAGTCCCAAGCCCTAGAGGACACATCTGACTTGAAATCCAAATCTGACTTCAATGAAGAACTCAAAGTGATTCAGGATACACTTTTAGCAATCCCTGCAAATGGAGTTATAGTGGAGCAGATGACTTTCAAATGTTTGTGAAAGCAACAAATTCTTCAACTATATTTCAAAAATTTATATTAAGGAGTCATTGCATGCTTAATTTACTATCCTATTCCTCATCTGCAAAGTAATTTCACATAAATATAAGTATGATTGCTCTAACTGTACTTACATGCACCAAACAGTTTCTTCTACAATTTACCATAATGAAGAAGTTTTTTGTGGTGGCAATTTATATGGATACCAACACTAATAATGGCTATAAGCTGGTTAGTTACCATGGTTGTATTTGACACATTATGGAACAGAATGGACAGATATCTATTCATCGAAAAGACTGTGATTTTGAAGTATTGAATTAGTAAATGCATTTTCTATGAGAGATATATAATTTGGTTAGGTAGATAAATATACTGTCATGGGTGCTGGCTAATATAACTCTAAAATCAATGATAGTTCACAAGTTACCACTTGGCAACTAATACTCTTTAGAAGTGGAGGAATGAGAGTTGGAATCTAGGCTATAGTCTTAGGAAGAAGTATTTCCAAATGAACTAAAGTAGGGTTGCCAGTCAATGTTCATTGGATTGTTATATTCAAGAACTATATAAGTTTATATAATATGTTTCATCTATATTAGTCCATTCTCCAGGCCCTTAGGCTATTGTAGAGGAGAATTTCTAGCAAAGGCAGTGTACTTCTCTAAGGACCAAGGGAATGTCATCAATATATAGCCCACTACTGGTAAGAAAAAAACCTTAACACTATCTCCTTTATATAGTTAAGATATCAGCTCATTCACTTCAATCTCCTTTGTTGGAAATGATTTCATTGTCATTTGGTGTTATCCAACCACCAGAGTGGATGTTCCATAGAAAGAATAGATTGGAAGGGCCTTCTCAGGTAATAATTTTGAATAGGGTAGATTCTAGATATATCTAGTAAGTAGACTGGGAAACAAGGTAAGCACAGTAAATGCTATAAAATAGTAATTCCTTCTGTGCAGATACATAGGGGACCAAAGGTAGGGGTCTAAGGCATGATATGCTTGATCCAAAGGGGGTCTGAGAGTGTTTGCTGTTGTCCTAGAGCCTTGAGGATGGACCAACACTTGGTCCAAAGGCATAGGAAAGCAGAGTCTGAAAGTCTAAAGTGTGGACTCAGTTGAGATGGTTGAGGAGAGGCTAGGGAAATAGAGAGGAGGTAGGAAGCAAGGTTTTCAGGCATTGGAAAGGGTTTTTGGGCAGTTTGACGGTAAAAGCATAGCCAAAAGGTAGATGATGGTAGATACATGTGTAAATACACAAGGAGTCTTTAAATAGGTCTGAGATAGCATCAGATCTTGTAGCTAAAGTACTACGTGCTGTCAGGTACAGGAGATATCTAAATATGATGGTCCAAAGTGAAATGAAGTGGTTTAAAAGCTCCAGGTAGGACCAACATATGTATGATCCACACAGTAGGAAAAAGTATTGGTCCTCATTGGTCTTGCAAACTTATGGGCTAAGAATGTCAATTCACTGGCAATAGAGCTGAAGGTGGTTCAGACCATTGGACTTTTGACCTGAAATGATACAACCCTAAACTAATCAAGGTCTTAGGTTACCCCTTGTCAACTGTGGTCAACACCAGGGAGTCCAAGGAAGAGGGATATGGTGTTGGAATCAAGGCTGGGCAGGCTTAGGAAGGTTCAGACCCAAGTGAACTTGACTGGGGATTCCAGTGCAAGCACATTGGGTTTATATACACACTACTTATGTATGTAGATTGTTATGCTTGGCCTTGGGTAAGGTCGAGCGTAGCCTCAATAGTCCTAGTAGACCGAATACGAGGGGACAAGGATTCCAAGTCGCTCTGACTATAGCGAACAAGGGCCCGAGACGTAGTCGCTTTGATTATAGCGACGGAGGGTCAAGGGTTCGACAGAGGGATGCTCTGCGGAGACTTCCGAAGGGACGCTTCGGTGGATCAAGGACGGAGAGAGTGCCCACTCAAGAGTAGGGCAAGGACTCGCTCAGAGACAAGGGGTGAGGCTAGCAGGTATATTCGAGGGACTAGGAGTACACTCGAGGAGAACTAGCTTAGGAAATACATGGGTGAGTACGTGGGTTTATATAGACCAGAGGTCCTTTAGGGCAGGTTGAAGATAAGAGATAAGAAAGGACACGTCAGCGATAAGAAAGGAATGCGTCAGCGTTCATGAAAACTTGTAGAACGTTCTACGAGTCTCAGCGAATGCCACCGAGGCGAAGCAAGATAAGCGTCGGAGAAAGTAAGTAACATGCCGAAGGGCGTGCGAAAGATAATAAAACGTAACATAGATGTTGTGATCTAATCTACAGATACAGACAAAGAGAGGGAAAGAAGTCCATACCCTATATCCAGCATAGGAATATAACCATAGAAGGATAAATAGGCATGAGGTGTCTATATGTAAACCAGTGCATGCTTCCATAAAAGAGAAGCCATCACCATCAAGGGGGTGGCAGAATGGAAGAGAAGCATAATGTGAAACATACCAGTATTTTGGATATTGGATATTGTGAACAGAAGCCGCAGGCTTCTATGAGATGGAAGCATAATTGTGGCAGCTCCACTGTCACTGGAGATGAAAGAAAGGAAGGCGCAGCCTTCTTAGCATAGGGGGAAGAAGCATCCTGGCTTCTATAGATAAGGGTTCTAGAAGGGCACTGCCCTAATAGATAGGAATGAGGGTGATGATTGTTATGTTTTATTCTCTTTCGCACACCTTTTGGCACGTTACTTAATCTCTCCAATGCTTATCTTGCTTCGCCTCAGTGGCATTCGCTAAAACTCGTAGAACGTTCTACAAGTTTCCATGGACGCTGACGCATTCCTTTCTTATCGCTGACGTGTCCCTTTCTTATCTCTTACCTTGAACCTGCCCTAAAGACCTCTGATCTATATAAACCCACGTACTCACCCATGTATTCCCTAAGCTAGTTCTTCTTGAGTGTACTCCTAGATCCTCAAATATACCTGTTAGCCTCACCTCTTGACCCTCTGAGTGAGTCCTTGCCCTACTCTTGAGTGGGCTCTCTCTTTGAACCCACCAAAGCGTCCCTTCGGCAGTCTCCGCAGAGCGACCCTCTGTCGAACCCTTGATCCTACGTCGCTATAGTCAAAGTGACTAAGTCTCGGGCCCTTGTTCGCTATAGTCAAAGCAACTTGGAATCCTTATCCCTCGTATTCGGTCTGCTAGGACTATCGAGGCTACGCTCGACCTTACCAAAGGCCAAGCGTAACAATGATGTCATGGACATAGGGTGAGGCTAAGGCTGGTAACCATGAGTTGTTGAAGTCTTGATGTGAGGTCTAGCCTCTCTAAGGGGTGGGAGTGTGGCGGCACTGCCAGCACTTCTAGGGGTTGTTGCCAAAGACTCCAGGGAGTGTGGTAGCGATGTGACAACATCTAGGGGCAGAGATAAAGGTGCTGCCTTTATCTAATTAGAGAGATGAGTGTGGCACAGCCACAGATAAGATAAGAGATAGTGGGAGGCACAGCCACTGATAAGAGATAAGATATGGAGAGGCACAGCCTTATATGAGACCAAACATTGATGCGTCTAAAGTGCATACAAGAACTTGATAAGCTGATCTTGCAGCCAGATCTTGTTCGATAAGGGTGATCTATGTCCTGATAAGCTCTCAAAGCTTACTGTTACAATACAATCATAATGTGAAATGTCATTAGATAGTTAGGTTGGCCTGGGTGTCATTCGGAAAGGCCTAGAGTATAGCCAATCATATGGATATCACTGTGAAGCATTTCAAAGCTCTACAATGCTAGATGGAGAAATAATCAAATAGAATCCTTCAGTGAAGAGAATATATAAAAAGGAGCAATTCACCAATCCCAGTCATAAAACATAGAGATTTGAAATTCTTTAAGGAAGCCATACAAAAGGTATAAAATAGTCCTTTGTTATCATCACACTGGTTCAAAGGATTATGTGCTGCCAGACCATTAGCAACCTCAGTAAAACTGGCCATTCCCTTGAGATTGTAAGAAAATGTGGATTCATTATACCTAAGCTGATCCCTACAACAGAAGCAAACTGCAATTTGAAGGCTCAAGAATGGTGCTTAGATCTCAAGACCTTGAGTTAGTAGAGAAGAAAAAAAGTATTGTAATATGAGAGACAACAAGGAGCTCTGATTAAACCCACAGCCACAAGATATCAGCAGAGTAAGTACATTCTCCCACACTGTTTGTGTGGGTGAAAGTGTGATTGAACCACATTGCTGTGAAATGATCTAGTTTTTGAAGTCTGTGCAATTCACAACATGATTCTCTTAAATTCAAGCAAAAACTTGATGAGGTGGAAACAAGCAAAGGACATTCAAATGCTTCAAACATGTCACTCAAAACAACATGATGTATACATTCTGAAGACCACAAGCACTCAATAGATCAATGATTACCAAGTCTACGGAACTTTCTTGAACTTTATAATCAAAGATAACTGTGTTTAATTAATCTTCACCTTTTTCCTTGAAGGTATATAATAGGAAAACAATGTATTTTATGGGAAAACAGATGCAATAGAGGTTTCAAGACAATCAATCTTGAGACTTGAATCTGGCACTTCAATATATGTACAGATGACTTCTCTATCCTCAGGCACAATTACACTGTATAAAATCCCCTGAGAACTGTTCGTAACCTTATGCTGTATTAACAAATTTTCAGTGATTACAATCTACATCCCTGGAACCAACAGGAGACGACCGATGAGCTCCTTTACCTCTTGCATGCACAATGCATTTGTGTGGTCTACAACCTGGGCAAGCCTCATATTCATTGGAGTGTTTTTCATTGCCAAGGAGATCAGGACCTGTGATTCCATATGCATGCAAGCATGAACCTTTGAGCAGTCTGGCTGAACATAGAGTTGACCTTGGCCTTGGACTACATACTGACTCAGCCAAACATCCAGTCAATAAATGCACACATCAATACTTCATAGTTGGTGATCTAGAGCTGAGTGCATGAGCTCCAAACCCTGATAAGTGATGGTGGGATGGATGTATAATATGCTTTTTGCTGGCATAGATGCCAGAGAACTGGATACTTGCTTTACCAATGTTTGTCATGAGGGAGGGGTGAATGAGTATGTAACGTGAATCCAAGGAACCAAGTCACTCATAAAGACTGCCCTTAATGAGTGCACAGGCAATGTAGAGCGTGCATCCATTGCAGTCTTCCCTGAATGGCACCTCATTATTTGGGATCTCATTGCACTCAGTTAACACATACACATTGCCACCTGTCAACCAACTCTCATATAGAGAGCATGTGTGAGAGATATATTCAGATGAGAGGTAGTAGATGTGAAGCAACTGAACAAGGTAGCTGAAGTCTGATGTTAGAGACTATATTAGAATGCTACAATGCACTAGGAACATATCTGGAGTCTGATATCAAAGACTGAAGAGAAAAGACACTGGACTCTCAGGTTCTATATTATAAGACCACAACAACTATACATAACAACAAGATCAGTCACAATATGGCTGAAGTGCACACCAAGCACAAGTGTGCCTCAATGCTGATATACAGGTGCACCATAGTAAGCAATCACCAGGCACATAACAGCAGAGACCCATGTCCTCATGAAGTGCTCCATGCTCTGGTGTGCAGCCACAAGCCATTCTTCTTTTGAATTATGGGCTAGTGCTTGACCACCAAGTGGCATGAGTCTTTGTGGAGAGATGTGATCTTCACTTGTATAGTCTCACATGAAAAGAACATATTCAAAGAAATGGAGAAAGATGTAATCATAATTGTACTCATGATAAGTGTTGCTGGCTGAGCAGATACTCACCTTATTTTATACTGCAGCCACTTGAATACCACACACTGCAGCTTGGTCCTCATACCCACTATTGGACCTGAGCTCTCATTCTTGCTTTCCACTGAGTCCTTTTGAGTGGTATGGCTAACACTTACTTCTGTCTGTCCTTGTTGTTCCCTTTCAAATGTGGTTGCCCAACTCTATAGTCTTTTGAACATTCTATATAATCACTAGTAGATGGCAATGGATGCATCCAATGAAAGCAGGATCTTTTTCAGTGCTTGTGCCACCTTGTTACTAACGAGGGCAGACACTGCTGGTTCTTTTTTAATGAGGTATGACATGAACTGGTGATAGAATAGTTTTGGATGAGTTGTCACACTAAATATATATTTCTACATTAGCAAATTACATAACAAAAAAACCTAGAACATTTCTCATATATGATAAATTATGTAGCACACTCATTGTTTTGTGTATCACAATGTGTTTCTCTCCTATATAGAATATGATGCCAAGTACATCATAATACAGTATGCAACACATTCACAAAACACCTTGAAAGGTTTGTGATAACACATATAAAAATTGTCTCTTATACACATCTTTGGTAGAAAAAGAGACCTTCACATGGGGTTCCCTGAAGTGGTTCATGAAAGGTCCAGACTAAAGTCATTCAGGGCATACACAGCACGTGATTGCCCAGAATAGAGATCATGTACAAGCACTGTCAGGTGGCAGTGCTGGCAGCAGGCTTTCGTCTGCCATCTCGCGCTGGTGGTGAGCTGGCCTCCTCACGAGTGCCTCACCTGCTGTTACGCTTCGCTCCTCATCCGGTCCTTATCGGATGACATCTCAAGGACTTATGGACTTATCTTTCTTTTTCTTCTTATCTCATCTTATCTTTTATCTTATCACAGGATCAACGGCCATAGCCTCGCCCTCTGATCTCTGCACCATCGTCACTCGTTTCACCTCGCGCATGTCGCACCCTTGACACAGCCAAAGGCCTGTGCATGCTTCTCTTCTCTTCCATTCCATCATGTTTCATCTCCACGTTTCAAGAACGCTTCTCATGCTTCTCTTCCATTCTACCCCTCTTCCATCTCACATGTTTCATCTCCGTTCCCTTCTATGTTTCACATCTGATACGCGTTTCAGCCACACTCCTGCGCCCATGGGCAAAGGGCTTGGACTATTGTAGACGAAACGCTT
>JBBPMC010001556.1:0-10242 GCA_038090115.1 Strobilomyces echinocephalus | reverse complement strand
TCATTCGCACATGCTTGTTCCGAGCGCGTCAAAACCTTTCGATCCCGGACACCACTGAAATTACCTCTCAAGCATACATTCACACCCCACCCAGGAGCCCTACATCCCCTCGAAAGCCCCCTCGACGACGGCCCTCTGCTGCGCCACATACTCCTTCCCGATCCCCGTCGCAGGCACCCCCTCCTCCCGTCTCCCAACGAACCTCACCCCACCAGACTCTCCCAAACCCTTCAACACGGTCCCCAACCTCGTCTCGACATGACCCCACCGCCCCTGATTCCTCGGCTCCTCCTGCGCCCACACCCACTCGATCGCACCGCCGCCGCCCGCACAGTAATACGGCGCGAGCACCTCGGCCAACCGCCGGAACGGAAACGGCGCCAGCTCCTCGAGACGCACGAGCGCCACGCGCGCTTCTAGACCCCTCGTCGCGCGTTCCTTGACCAGCTCGTAGTACAGTTTCCCGGAGACCAACACGACGCGCGAGGCTTCCGACGGGGTCGGGTCGGCCAGGACGGGCTCGAATCGGGTTCCTGGTTCCATGTCTGCGAGCTTGGACGACGCGGCCTGGACCGCGGGGGTGAGTCTCGCAGCGGAAGAGGGAGGGGGGGACGCACTGGTAGGCGGAGGAGCCCCTTGGGCGCAGCCACGACCAACGGTTTGCGATAGTTCCTCTTCATCTGACGACGAAGCAGATGGAAGTATTGGGCGGGCGTGGTCGGAAAGACGACATGCATGTTGATGTTGACGTTGGACTCGGGCGTGTAGCGATCGCCGATCGATCAGCGCGGGTCGTGCGAGCGAGCGATTCAGGTACCTCCAACATTCGTTCGATGAGTGTTGCGGTCCGGCGCCATCCAGACTACGACAAGAAACGGCGTCGCCGTCGACGCGCGCTTCCGCGCCGCCTTCGATCTCGCGGAAGAGCGCAGCGGGGTCATATTCAAGGAGACGGGTGAGAAGGTTGAGCCGTCCACGATGGAGCATGGCGAGGATGACGCGAGGCACCCCGAGCAGCGGCAGCGAACAAGGCGTCGAGCGCCGGCAACATGTACTCTCCCCCTTCCAACCCATACCGCTTCTACTCCTCTGTCCCCGGCTCCAACTGGGCCGAGGCCGTAGCACGCGGGGTCGAGCGCGGTGTCCGTGGGTGCGGAGGGGGTCGGCGTAGCGCAGGAGCGGCGGGGGACAGGGAGGGGGACGTACAGTCTGGCACGGTGAACCCGCGGACCCTTCGGAAGCCGTACGAGTCGTCTTGAGCACAAGTCGCGGCCTTGCCGTTCGGGATGTGCCGAGCCGGATCCTTGCCGTTGTGCAATAATACCAGGCCAAGGACCATTTAGGAACGATCAACCACAGTCATGATCATGATCATGGAGCCATCACCAGTCGTCGGCAGCCTGGAGTCCTGGACAATGGTTCCACCCCCTCTACAGTCTACGGGCAAAAAAAAGCGCATTTACCGAGGGCCGGAGTCGAGGCTCTGGCATACTCAAGGCATCCGAACAAGCTTCCGTGTGGATTCATGCTCCGTTTCAACTGAAGGCTTAAGAAGCATGATCAACCTCGTGGTGACAGTGCATAGTACCTTGTTCAAGCATCGTATTTCCCGCTGACTTTCACCTTTCTATGGCTCGCGTTTTCTTCGTGCTCCTCTGTCTCGGACACCTTGCACAGGGAGCTTCCACCAACTCCACAAACCCCGATAGTTACCCGCCGCTCGGGGGGACGTCTCGGAGCGTTTGGAGGATTTTGGGTAGCTGTGCACTCACCTTGTTGATATGCATATGGCATACTGTCCATCCACCCGTTCAAAGCATCTAAACCGTGCTAGAAAACGAGTATAAATGGTCGATGGCTCACAGCTTCTTTGCCGAGATCGGTGGTTTCCTATATCGCAACAAGCGAGGCCAATTTCGTAGGATCAATGCTGTCGACTTCCTAGAGCTCTGCGAGGGACGAAATTACCAATCCGATTATTACGGCCAAAGAAATCAAGGGCAAGAGCAAATGGGAAAGGGCATTCTTGCCCTTCAATTGGTGTGGTTCATGGTCCAAGTAGTCGTTCGTGGTTCGAGGGGCCTTGCAGTCACCCTTGTAGAACTCGACACGGTTTGCATGGCTGTGCTCTCGTTGATTGTAATTGCCCTGTGGTGGGAGAAGCCATTCTGCCCGGCATATCCTCACGTTTTCTACTCAACCCAGGTGGTAGATGAGTCCGGAATGGCTGTCATGCCACCGGCCAAGGCCAACTTGTGAGTGCTTTCCGCGTGCGTAGTATGAACTACACTGAACCGAAGGACTACATAATTACATGCAGGCTGGAGGCATGGAAGCCAGAGCCCATTTTCCCGGGCTGGTTGACGGCATGCCTCACTTGCACACACAAGCATGATGACGACGGCACAGGCACCATGTTCTTGCATGTCAGTATCATCTGTCCCGGAGTTGTTCTTGCGGTCGATAACCGACTTATCTAATGGTCAGGAGAGTTCTCCCTCTATAACTAGCAAGGTGTCTGAGTTGCTTGAGGCCACTCGTGAGGATTTCACAGAGGGCCTCGTCACTGTGACGTGGTTGATTCTAGGTGGCATGCATCTGATTGCATGGGACTTCGAATTTCCAACGGAGACGGAGAAGATTCTGTGGCGTGTCGCATCGCTTGTTCTGGCAGGGGCTTCACTCGTCTTTTTCGGCGTGTGGTTCATTAGCTTCGTGCTTGGATGGGTGGACTCGGATGTCTCCTTTTGGTTTTACGACGTGATAATGTGGAAGGTAGTTTGGCCACCTGTGGGCTTTTTGGGCATCGTGTCCCGCGTGCTGCTGCTGTGCTTAATGCTGGCCAGCCTTCGCGCACTTCCATGCTCTGCCCACGACACAGTTCCCTGGACACTGTACATCCCACATCTTTAAGTTCCCTTGTTTATCCAGGCCATTTCGCGAAATAAGCGGCCGTGCCACCTCCGTCTCTGCTCTGTGCTTTCCCCTGTTTATCTACTTCATGTATCTCCCATGCATCAAGTGCAGAGCTACCTTCAGTTTATGCCTACGTCGCTCTATCTCGAATGTGTGGTCGTTCATTCTGCGTAAGCGTCACGATCTACTAAGACGAGCCGTGAAATAGCTCTTCATCAAAACTTCGTGCGCAACAGTCTAATTCTTTCTCTTCCTCGACTGCGTGATAATGTCACGTACGCACTGAACGATGTGAGCTTACCAGTAGGCGGTCGTCGATGCTGCGTAGCCAGGAATCGGAGGGCCTGCAGCATCGGACGTCGCTGGGTTACTGAATGCCATCATCGAGCGTACCAACTGGTTGCTAACGCGGTTTCCATTCGTCTGTGTTGAAGTAAGTGGATCTTTCCGCCTACTCTGGACTGCGATTGCGCGCACCTGTCGTCCAAGTCGCAGAGGTGCCGTCATCCCAGAGTCAGGGGGGCAAACCAGCAGCTCGCGATCATGCTCATGCTCATTCCGAGCGCGTCAAAGAATTTCGATCCTGGATATCACTGAAATCACATCTCGAGCATACATTCATACCCCACCCAGGAACCCTACATCCCCTCGAAAGCCCCCTCGACGACAGCCCTCTGCTGCGCCAAGTACTCCTTCCCGATCCCCGTCGCAGGCACCCCCTCCTCCCGTCTCCCAACGAACCTCACCCCCCCAGACTCTCCCAAACCCTTCAACACACACCCCAACCTCGTCTCGACATGTCCCCACGCCCCCTGATTCCTCGGCTCCTCCTGCGCCCACACCCATTCGGTCGCACCGCCGCCGCCCGCACAGTAATACGGCGCGAGCACCTCGGCCAACCGCCGGAACGGAAACGGCGCCAGCTCCTCGAGACGCACGAGCGCCACGCGCGCTTCTAGACCTCTCGTCGCGCGTTCCTTGACCAGCTCGTAGTACAGCTTCCCGGAGACCAACACGACGCGCGAGGCTTCCGACGAGGTCGGGTCGGCCAGGACGGGCTCGAATCGGGTTCCTGGTTCCATGTCCGCGAGCTTGGACGACGCGGCCTGGGACCGCGAGGGTGAGTCTCGCAATGGAAGAGGGAGGGGAGGGGGACGCACTGGTAGGCGGAGGAGCCCCTTGGGCGCAGCCACGACCAACGGCTTGCGATAATTCCTCTTCATCTGACGACGAAGCAGATGGAAGTATTGGGCGGGCGTGGTCGGAAAGACGACGTGCATGTTGATGTTGACATTGGACTCGGGCGTGTAGCGATCGTTGGTGAGCTAGTCGCGATCAGCGCGGGTCGTGCGAGCGAGCGATTCAAGTACCTGCAGCATTCGCTCGATGCGACTGGACGAGTGTTCCGGTCCGGCGCCGTCCAGACCGTGAGGCAACAAGAGCACGATCCCGCTCTGCTTCAACCATTTCGCTGAAAAGGGCGTCATTGCAGCGCACGAAGAAAATCGGGCGGCTCACTTTCGGCGCTCGAGATGAACGTATCAATGATGATCTGGGCCCCGTTGAAGAAATCACCAAACTGTCACGGAGCTCAGTCTGCAATATGCCATAACGAACGGGAGCGTGCGAGTACCTGAGCCTCCCAGATGGGCAACAGATCGGGCCGTTCCCAAGAAGCGCCGTACTCGAACTACGGACGCGGTCAGCAACTGTTTGAATGCCCGCTCGCGAGTGTCTCACCCCGAGAACCGCCATCTCGCTCAAGGAACCTAGGGACACATTTGATCAGCGGGCCGTACAGGGTACACGCAACCCACTGTTCGCGAGCTCGAGCTTCCCGACCGCTCCCTTGAGCGCGTGGTTGAGTGGCACGGCGACCCCTTCAGTGTTCTGATCGACGAGCATCGCGTGCCTGGCAAGGCGTCAGCAAACGACCAAACTAGGCACGGCCGATTGCGAAAAACACACCGATGACTAAACGTCCCGCGACCGACGTCCTGCCCAGCGATCCGAACGTCACACCCGTCCAACATGAGCGTCCCAAACGCGAGCGCCTACCCAAAAAAAAACCGAATCACGCATCGTCGCCGTCGTTGCGGAAAAAAAAAGAAAACGGGAGTAAGCGCACCTCCGCGGTAGCCCAATCGACGCCCTCGCCCCTGTCCAGACTCGCGAGTCGACTCTTGACGTGTCGTTGCAATCGCGGGTGAATCTCCTGCAGCCGCGTCGAACCCCCGCCCGCCCAGAACGTCAGAGAACGAGACGTACGAATCCAGAGGGGACCTCGACGCTCGCCCGGCCCGCTTCGAGCAGCGTCGCGACGGACGCCCCCGTGTCGAACGTCTCGGCGTCCTTGGAGCCGGGCCACACCATCGGCGCTTCTCGACCGTCGACGACGACCGACGACCACTGTCCCTCGAACTTGACCAGGGGCGGCGAATACGTCGCCGAGGCCGCGAGCGCCTCGTTGAGCGTGGCCTTGTACGAGCTCCGGATGGACGTCACGTCGTCCTGAGAGAGGACGCCGTCCGACTAATCACCCAGGGAGCCGAGTCGATCAACGACGAGGTGACACCACGCGCGGGAGGACACGCACCACCAGCTTGTCCTCGTACAGCTGAGGCACGCTCCGCCTCGACCGGATCTTCTGGTACATGATCGGCTGCGTGTATGCAGGTTCGTCCAGTTCGTTGTGGCCCCTGACGATCGGGTCCGTCGAGATTGATGAGATGGAGTGGTGATACACTTACCAGCGACGGTACACCATCAGATCTACGACCACGTCCTTCCTAAAGTGGTTTCTGTACTTGAAGGCGATCTCGATCGCGCGAGACACATCTATGGGGAAACCATCAGTCCGTTGATCACATCTCAGCGACTCGGCGTGAGACAGACCTTCGGGACAGTCGCCGTTGACATGCAGAACAGGGCAGTTGATCATCTTCGCCACATCGGAACAATACAGTGATGATCGCGCAGCCGACGCAGGCGTTGTGTATCCAATGCTGGAGGTCAAATTGTCCAGATGAAATAGACGAAACGGACTTGCACGCACTTGTTGCTGCGTAATCGTGAGCAATTGGGAAAGTAGGATATGAAGTGTGACGTACTCGACCACGATGTGCACGCTTCCTCCGCTGGTATAATGAGGTAAATTGCCTACGGAAAACGTCAAAGTACGACAGGCTGGAAAGGGTGGCACGAACTCAACCCGAGCGTCTCCATGATCACTCCTTGACCTGTGAAGCTGGCATCTCCATGGAGTTGTACGCACATCACCTTTCGATGCGGAGAGCGCGCTAAATATATGCACTGTCAGACAGACGTCATAGCGCACCTTATCTCCCAGCATACATCCCTCCGCACCAGCACCGCCTTTCTCTAGGGCCTTGAGAAGGCTATACTGTTTGGCGCGGGCCTTTCCTAGCGCGACGGGGTTCACTGCCTCTAGAATAGAGGATCAGTGCAAGCACACGTCCGACGCACTTCATAAGTAACATACCAAGATGTGAAGGGTTCGGCAGGAGAGACACCTTGATATCTTTGCCGCCATAACTCAACGTTGGAGACGCCGCTGAAAAGGTTGGTTCACTCGCGCGACACGAAACGAAGCACATGTGCTCACCCAAGTGACTGAGCACGTCCCCAGAAATGGTGTCGCCGTCGACGCGCACTTCCGCGCCGCCTTTGATCTTGTGGAAAAGTGCAGCGGGGTCGTATTCGAGGAGACCGGTGAGAAGGTTGAGCCGTCCACGATGGGGCATGGCGAGGATGACGTGAGTTGTGTCGGCTGAAGGCACGCGGCACGGCGATGAGCGACGCTGGGACGAAAAGACAAGTCGAACCACGCACTCCGAGCAGCGGCAGCGAACAAGGCGTCGAGCGCCGGCAACATGGACTCGCCGCCTTCCAACCCATACCGCTTCAAGTTGGGGAACTTGACCTGCAGAAACGCGTCCAAGACCTCGGAACGCGCGAGCAGCACGTGCGTCCTCTTCTGCGCCGCTGGCTCTGGCTCCGGCTGGGCACCGTCGGACTCGAGCAGCCGCGCGAACCAGAGGCGTTCGGTCTTGCTCGGGAGGTCCATGTACTCGTACGCGATCCGGCCGACGTACACCGCGTTCAAGAAGCGCGTGATGCGATCGAGGGACCATTGCTCGCGTTGCTCGCCGGTCCACAGGATCCCGTCGACGGGGTACGTCGCGCCGGGGTCGGCGAGACCGTAGCGAGCGGGGTCGAGCGCGGCGACGCGTTCACGGCGGAGGAGGTCAAGGGGGTCGATGGACGCTGCGCGGTGTCCGTGGGTGCGAAGAGCGTCGGCGTAGCGCAGGAGCGGCGCGTTGGTCGTTCTGTTGGCGAGCTGTTCGGGGGTGTCTGGCGGCGGGTGAGCGGGGGGCGGGGGACGGGGAGGGGGACATACAGTCTGGCACGGTGAACTCGCGGACCCTTCGGAAGCCGTACGAGTCGTCGTGGTAAGGTCGTCTGAGGACGACGACTCTGGCGGTGGGACCGAGTCGCGCGAGGAGACGTCGGACGGGGGTGTCGCGTGCCCGGACGTGCATGGTGAATGCAAGTAGAACAAGGGCGGTCGGATGGAACTCGCTCGCGAAGTCGTGTCGTATGTAATGAACCCATTTGGCAGTACCCAACTGACGACTCCGACCGTTGTCACCTCTTTACTTCATCGACCCTCTCACTGTGGGACCCCTCGTAGATGCAATGTCTAGGCGATTCTCTTTCACTTTGGGCTGCAGAGTGACGGTGCGTGTCGCGTTCTGGTGCAGGACGACGGTTTCGGCTCACTGGTGCGCAGAACATTCTTTAGTTTCCATACCACCACGACGGGTGCTGGCGACGCGCCATGTACCTCCTCGAGTGCAATCCACCAACCAAGGCGCTGGTTCACAGGAACGCCGGTGTCTTATTTTGCCCGTCCTGCAGATGGCTGTGGCTCTCCTGCCACTGGAAGCATATCTATGCGAGGCGCATCAACGAACTCTAGTTCCTCCCTCCAGCATGCCGTCCCGCAGAAACCCGCATTCCCTGCTTCTCGCGGTCCTTCTAATCACGTTCGTGTGTCTCATAAACGTCCTCGCTCAAGTTGACACAGCACCCGGTAGGTGTCAATTCTTAGAGGCGCCGCGCGCTGCGCTTATCGGGCCATCATCCAGTGTATAGTCTTGCATCACCCACTTCTGCAACGGCCACTTCTGCCACCACTTCTGCAAAGGCCACCACTACAACCACTTCTGCAACGGCCACCTCTGCAACGGCCACTGCTGCGACGGCCACTAGCAGCGTCGCTCTACAATCCTCGTCGTCCTCGCCCTCGGCGCTCACTTCCTCTTCCTCACCCTCGTCCTCGGTAGTGACGCAGTCGTCACCTCGCGGTCTAAGCAAAGAGGAGATCGCTGGGATCACCGCAGGTGCAGTAGCGGCACTGGTCATCGGAGCTGTCGTTCTTTGGACCAAGAGGAATTCTTCACTAAAGCACCGGCGTGCTCAGCGCGCTGTATTTACGGACGCTGCTCCTTTCGGTCTGGCGGAATAGTGCTCACGCGGTATTTCTGGGCATCGTCTACCGGTCTGACCCGCAGTAGAAACTTTGTTTATAGCGGTACTGAGCCAAATAAATCCAAGCCATATCTGGCGACTCCTGACATCAATGATGCGCTCAAAGTGCCCACGATTGGGTCGGGTGACCACGATTCAACGTCACGGATGGACCGCCCCCCAGAACCACAGCTCCCGGCGAATAGCGTCCATCCCTGAGCCAAATTTCAGCCCGAGAATGGCACGCTCTTCACTTCCAAAGATTACGACGAGACGTGGTTTCAACACATGTGCTGAGCCCCGGCAGAGTCTTGAAACGACTGGTGTTCGTGAGTGCGGTGCTGATCGCGTAGCTATGCTGCTCCAACTTGTCATTGAAGAGGCTCTCGACAATCATACGTCCAACCCAACCGCAATAGCCAGGCCAGTAATTGTTAGTCTTTCAAGCTCGATATTGTTCTGCTGCACAGACATCAACAAAAATTCTATGTTGAAGGATGTGCTAGCGATACGCCACGCATATACGCCACGTACCTCCTTGGGCCGTCACCGGCCGACGAGATCTACACTTGCGCGTATACGCGGACTCATCAATCGAGGTACGACGAGATCGCTTATAATCCATCGTTTACCGTCTGGTTTCCTCAGGTCGCAGTAGGCGTACTGACCATTTGAGACGGACGAGAGTCGGCGTGACTGGCTTTCGGATCGCGCTATCCATACGTTTCCCCCGTTTTAGCGTCGCACCAGTTACTTCGGTGCCCAAGGAATCAGCTCCACGTCGGCAACGTCAGGTACGGTGATAACTACTGCACAGATTTCGCTCGTTCAACTTGGACAATACAAACAGAGAACATAAATCAAGATGTGTGAAGTACTTAGTGCAGTGAAAATGTCGTATATTTTGCAGGGTGCCGATTTGACATGTCCCGGCCGAGCGGCACGCACGCAGCATCTCTCCACACAAATTATGTAATATAAGAGACAGGGGGCACAAGGCATCCCTCCTTTCTCGTTCTTTTCTCCTTCGTTGTTGACGCGACTGACCACCGTGGCTAGAGCATGTCGACTATCAAGCAGGACAGACCAGTGGGCGACCACATCAGCGGGTACCCCGAGGCTTGGGCAGCGGACCCTGGCAAGACAAACTACGACGGTCCGTCTTTCTCGCCCCCATCCCCTCCCCCTCTGACGCGGAGACAGACTACACCCGCCACAAAGAGCACGCGTGGGGCTCGTCGGTCTATGTTTCGCGGGGTGAGGGCTTCTACGAGTCGCTTGCGCGGCACGAGCATTACCTCGCGGCAAAGATGCAGCTGCGATCTGGGATGCGCGTGCTCGAAGTCGGGTGCGGCGAAGGTGGTTCCGCGCGCGAGATTGCGACCTTTTCGGGCGCGCACGTGGTCGGCGTGAACGACGACGAGCGTCAGGTGCAGCGCGCGAGGTCGGATACAGAGCGCGCGAGGCTGCAGGAACAGGTCGAGTTCGTCAAGGGAGATATCATGGATCTCGTGGAGCAGTTTGGCGAGAATTCGTTTGATGCCGGTGGGTGGTTTTTTCTTTACTAGTACAGGGCACGGTGCTCAGTCGCGCGCAGTGTATGCCATCGAGGCGACTTGCCACGCCCCTTCGTGGGAGGCCATTTACGGTCAGATTAAAAAGGTACTCAAGCCCGGAGGAGTCGTAAGTGTTGTATTCCCGCAGGGAACAAGGGCTCATGGTGCGCCCAGTTTGGAGTCTATGAGTGGTGCATGACGGACGCTTGGGACCCGT
>JBBPMC010001555.1:0-10250 GCA_038090115.1 Strobilomyces echinocephalus | reverse complement strand
ACTGGAGGAAGGACTAGTACCCACTAGTCTACGATACTACCGGTATATTATGTCAGTCACGGTGGGTCGCTGACTCAGCTATCTGTGACTTGACTGTTTCCTGGCACTTGCCTGGCACCGCAGGCCCCACCAGCCATTATTCCAATTACTATGCCATCCTACAGCACGCGGTTGCGACGACACCAGAAACTCAGTTGTTATTCAACTGGTTTAAATCCGGACTCCAGGCTCGCACCCAATCAGAATTTGATAAGGACCTCGTGGACCTACACAGCACTCCCAACCACGCTCCCTTCTAGGGCCTTCCTGGTTACTCATACGTAAGTTCTCGAACCTGCAGTAAACCAACCACCTTGGTCTAATCCGCACGCGGAATCCTGCACATGATATCGGGGCTATTTCAACCTCACCTGATCCACCTTGACCATCAGTTTCTCTCTCGCACCCAGTACATCTGTCACGTTACGGAATCCGCACAGACCCATCGTGATATGCAAGTCTGCAATCGTTTGCATCAGAATCTGTTCTACACCTGACTCGCCGGAGATGGCAAGGCCATACATGAACGGCCGGCCAACTGAAAATAACGGGGCTAGTGAAAACCCGACTCGAAGAAAACGGCAGCAACACGCACTGAGCACAGCTTGGGCACCCAGCGCTAGTGCCTTGAGAATGTCGCTTCCGGTCCGGATACCCGAGTCAAACAGGACGGTGAGCTTCCCGGCGCTTTGTGCTTTGCGAACCTTGGGTGACTGCATCACCATGTCGAGCGCGTCGAGCGCGCCGATGGAACCATCAACTTGGCGACCGCCTAGCCAACGGCTTAGTCCGGAGTGGTACATCCATCCTGCGTAGTAACCTCACCCTGATTGGAAATGATGACCCCGTCGACGCCCACGTCGACCGCTTTCTCTGCATCCTACGAATAATTTACGCGTCTCCGTCGAGCATGGAACCGAACCACTCACCTCCGGTGCGAGTATGCCCTTCAACACGATCGGGCCATCCCAATTATCCCGAATGAACTGGAGTTGGTCCCAGCACCGAAAGATGCCAGGCACGATCTCGCCAGCCCACTTGCTTCCCAAAAACATGGCTTGTTGTGCAGCCGGATCACCGTTTGCGGCTCTCGTTCGCACCTTTGCTTGATCGTACGGGAACGACGGTCGTTCGTGACGCGGTTCGAGTCCAAAGCGAGCCATGAACGTC
The DNA here is from genome assembly GCA_038090115.1 of Strobilomyces echinocephalus. Taxonomy (NCBI): domain Eukaryota; kingdom Fungi; phylum Basidiomycota; class Agaricomycetes; order Boletales; family Boletaceae; genus Strobilomyces; species Strobilomyces echinocephalus. The sequence goes on along the minus strand of JBBPMC010001555.1, from coordinate 9,041 downwards.
GGATCCGAGGTGCCATGTTGCGTGCCAAATCCGTGTTCAAGTGGGCTATATGCATGCCTCATGTCGTGTGGACGCCATCCGATAGTCATGGCATCTACTGTGAGCACGAGCGCGGTGAATCCGTTCGCCTTGGCGCGTCTGAGAAGAGATTGCGTCAGCTCGTCAGAGTGGGTCCTGTGTACCCGATTCTAGGTCAGTAGCTTGCATTCGATTGCTAAGGAAATTTACCAAAGGAGCTGGTACCAGCGATGCCCGCCCGGTCCTTGCGCCTCCGCGATCTCTTCCATGGACCGAGATGCGGCGCAGCTGACTATCAAGGGTACTCCAACCCTCGCTGCTGCGCGTGCTGTTCCGAGTTCGGCATCGTCGTGCATCAAGCCCTGCATACCGATCGGTGCGACGAAAACGGGTGCAGGGTAAGTAACCCCGAATATAGTGGTCTGAAAAGTCGCTGAGCGTCATGTAACCGCCGATACTTCAATCTGATTAGATGTGTACCTCGAGATGGCGTTCCCCCACATCGTTGAGCATGCGCGGGACGAGCTTCCACCTTTCCAGCGCTCGTCGATTTTCTGCACAGGTACTAGAGGTTCCTGCACCTTTCAACACGTACGAGAACGCAGCTGTTGAAAATGACCGTCAACGTTTGTTCCGGCGATCGTGCCGCTTTCACCGTCACGACTCTGGACAGGACGACTGACATGGGCTGACTGTGAGTATCTCCCGCGCCTTGTCCTCGATCTCTTGGATGTCGACAGTGCCGAGCACAGGCGGCGCACCAGAGGCGTAGATCCCATGTAGCCACGCGACCCATTTGTTGAGGGGTGGTGCGACCGTGTTCAGTGACATCTCCGAACTTCACTGGCAGTTCGAGTGCTGGTCCTTTCAGGAGATGGGTACGTACGCAAACGTTTAACGATCACCTATGTATATGCTCAGCCCTCCTTTGTTAGGGTCCGAAACATCGGTGGTCGCATCAAACCGGTTGCTAGCGCCATAAACGTCCGTTTCCGAGGCACAGTTTGAGTGCTTCACAATTGCATAAGTATGATTATTCGAAGAAATTCACAAAGGTGACGCCTGTTCATGACCCGCCCCGGGCCAGGGATGGGATATTCACCCGGTGGGAAGACGGCTCCTTCCACGGGGTCGTAAGGTCGTTCGCCGTTAGTCTCTTCCTGAGAACATCAAACGTGACCTTGTGACCGTCAATGGAATTGGGACCATGGCGGACGCTTTGACGTCGTTAACTAGCGGCCAGAAGGCGGATGTACATACATTGAAGCGTATGAGAATCATGAAGGTGAAGCAGTCCAAACCCTCTAAGTGCAACGAGGTTGTTCATTGTATAAGGTGGATGGTTAGCAATTTTCACCAAGTTCGTCGTCGTTTTTACTAAAAACATACTTCGACTCGCGTACATGAGATCTATAAAAAGCATAAAAGCACATAGGTCCATATGTGTAGGCGAACGATATCACACCGTCTTTCCTTTCCGATGGAACCCGCGGTGATACATCCGAGCACACTGCTCCCCGACATAAAATACCGGCCAGCCAAACCGGCGCCACATGCGACATCCCCGAGGAAAGAAAATACTGTCAACCTGGAGAGCGACAGTGATCCACATAGCAAAAACAGTCAAACAGAGGGCCGACGCAATATAGTTTTTCAGAGTCTCGCGACCCTGAGGATTGATCTCGATAATGTTCATGCTGAACACGTTCTGCGTGAATTGCGTCAGAAAACATGCGAGGTAGTAAGCCGCCTCTACTCACGGACAAGAAGTTGGCCGGCAAGAAGACCGTGGTGAGATATGCAATCTGTTGAGCAGTATTCCGTTTCTCGACGTACACCTAACAAAGAAAGCCAAGACGTACCTGTTTCATTGCGGCAGAGTCTCGGACTGTCGCGATCGTGAGTTCTTTCATGTGCTGGCTATCTTCGATATTTACGCTTGCGAATGCCTGGAGATGATAGTCGGAACTACATAAACGATGAAATAAAACCAATCGCACCAAACCCATGATATTCTTCAGCCGTAACACCTGCATCATCCTCTGGCTTTCCAGCCTGTCAATTTCCGAAGCGAGATACTCGGTCTCCTTTTCCAAGATACGTTTTGCTTCCTCGCGCTCATCATCGCTCACAGATGCATGCCACATCGCAGGGTTCTCTGTCTCCTTCACGAAAAGAATGGATTGACGAAAATCCTGGAGGAGATTCTGAAAGTAGAGTAGGTGCGCTTGCAAAATGTGCCAGTGCTGTGTCTCCCTGATCTTTTCACTGTTGTGAAGAACGTCTTGTTCCTGAGAATCCACAAATACAGTGCATTATCCTATATAATAATAATGACATACGTACCAACTGGTTGATATGGGAGTAAAGAATCTCGAATACCTCGTCCCACTGATACATAGCATACCAGAGATAACACAGAAATACGCAGGTAGGATCCTTTGACCTGTGGTAAATTTTCGACCAATAGACACTGCGACCAGTTCGGTTGATAAGAGAGTGGAGCTGTTCTGCTGTCGTGCTGCGCGACTCTGGGTGGTAGGATATAATGGTACTGGATTTCGCAGCTCGAACCATATGAATGCTGAGTAGATCTTGCAGAATCCACTTGTCACCTGGGAATATGTTATTATATCAGTACCATTGCACAGACTAACAAATACGTACAAGAGTCCAGGTAGAGGGGAGACTGCGTATCGATGACCTGATCGTCTGATACACGAGTTAGTGCAAAGAAATCGAACTTTGAGAATTGGCTATACCATGCTGCGATGGTCGTGGGGCCGGGCCGGCAGCCTTCCCGTCGATCAAACGAATGAACGGAAGAACAACAGTGATGTCTGCGATAATTCGAGTCTCGGAGCAAAAAGGGAGCGAATGAAGCAAGGGACTGACGGTCACTTTCTTCGGGTACTATGTTTTCCTGGTATCTTGAGGGTATCCAATTCGTCGAAGACGAAAAGAAAAACGGTTCTATGTCGTATCTGTGCAGTGTCAGACGTTACCCAGCTCGAAGAAGGATATGCACACCTCTGCCCTAGCATTTGCAGAACTTCTTTGGTCATATTCTTGACGAAAATAGCACGGACGCGCATGTTTTCATCCCGCTACATCGTTACCCATTGCCACGTCAATACCGACGTAGAGAAAAATGACTCACTTCACAATTTATCAGTTCCCAAAATGCAGCCAAGCTGGATTCGTCTCTGATCGTTTCCGTTTTGGAACAAGCGTCATTGAAGTCCCCGTTGTGGAACACGTCCACTTTGAAGACGTTGCTTTCACCATCGGGACAGTCTGTCAACATTTTACAGCGTTTTACCTGAGTGTCCGTCCAGTTAGGGAATAGGCTCTGCGGATATCCGTGCCAATCCTGTGCAATCGGAGTCGCAGTCTGGCTGGGAGGTGGGTTGACCACGGGAATGTCTTCATCGAAATCCATCCATGGCCATGGACCCGAGGGCGCTGCGTGTCGGTAACTGTCATCCGGAGGTTCAAGTCAACCGTGAGTCCGAGAAATAATCCCTGCAGCGTTAATGGGAGACATACATTGGAGCTGGAGTTCTGCCAAGCAAACAGGCGGCTCCTTGGCTCGGTTCATCGTTTTGCTTTAGGGTATCGTGACCTTCTACTGCTCCAGGTTCTGCTTTTGGTGAAGTTTCGGTTATAAGGGTATCCATAGGTATTGAAACATGACCGGGCATGGTTGCAGTTGGGCCGTGGTTAAATGTTGAACGTTGAGAAGGAGTCATGTGTTCCGCACGCCCAACGGCATGGGAAGCGCCCAGGAATGAATATCCCACGCAGTAAGTGAGGTGGGGGCGAGAGCCGAGAGGTGCTACTAGGGTACTTAGTCGGTGTGAATGATAAGTAACGAGGCAAGAAGTCGGAGGTGTATGTACGTTCAAAACCTGGTACTGGGGCGGCACAGTATTCGGACTCTGCCTGGTTAGTAGTGGCTTGGATCCGGAGATACACTGAACACTGCAGGGGAGCACTGGAGCTACATCGTGCAAGTCGATATTATCCTCAGCTGAAAATATAACATGGCAGCCTGGCTGCAGCATGTGGGAATTCGCACTCGCTCGGAGTAACACAGCCAGTGAAACAGAAGGCAGGCGATTGGCTGACGACGAGGTATTTTATAGCCGAAATTATGAATGTTCGGACACGTCGTCCTGATTGATCGGTCCATTGCCACCCGCGCTATATCGACGATGTAAAACCTGCGCCAAGTTATCCTATTTGCTGTAACAACCGTGGTTGGCTATGAAAACGGAGTCTAGGGCCCTGACAACTACGAGTGTTGCGCCTCTTGGGGCGCTCACTACGAATGGCCACTACCGACCCTCCAGTGGTTGTAGGAGGGGCTATATATCCTAATACGTAGTATGTGTGTGTATTTGGCATCTTGTAATTTGAACTCAGTTCTCAATTGCCGTCGATGGCTTCGCGCGCGCTGCCACCGTCGACCGAGACAACGATGACGCAACGACACTCGTCTCCCACCGCCTTCCTCCCCCCCACCCGTGTCCAGTTCCACGCGCGATGCTTCGTTCGAATCCTCACACTGAAATTCCAACCTCGGAAGAAAAATAAAATATTGTTGATTATTATTGATTATGTAAATTATCAAGACTCCCGGGGTCCTGTGAGCATTAATTATCATCGTTGCTGTCTCGACAGCAGAACACAGTAAATCGGATAAGCTCGTGACGAAACTGCCGATGTAGGTCCGTGCATTGGATTGAGCCTCTGGTGGAATACGATAATGCTTTCGGCCGATCAACAAAACACCGAAAAAGTGGGTATGCTTACATAACGTTTGGCGAAACTTCCGATGGATGAGCGGCGCAGAATGTTCGAATGGAACACTGCACTAGCCCTGTGGTATATTATACCCAAGTTGTCTTAACGTTGGCCTCTCTTTTCATTCCCTCGACACGTTCCGGTGGAAACGCTCAGAAGGTCGGGTGCGTTCCTTAACAGATCCAACTCATGTTCATAAATCCTTCTAGTTCACCCGCATTTTTGCTTGCTTATGCGTTGAGCGGCCTCTCCAAGACTCTGAGATACCCTCATGACCTCAGGATATGCCGTTGCCACTTTGGCGGTCTTCATTGTCTCCATATTCTTCGTGATTCGCCCAGTCACTATACCCACACCTCACCCTTTACCTCGAATACGATTGAACCTCACCTCCGCGCCAATTCTCGCCATTGCGTTGTTATGGGCTGCCCAATGCCTTGATCCGGCAGTCATCCGCAACGGGATTGTTGGCACAGAAGGCGTCAAACCCTATAACATCCTCATTCTGTTCTTCTCCCTGGCATACATGGCCGTAACTCTCGATATCACCGGCATCCTTCAGGCTGCGGCGTTTTGGGTCAGCAACAAGGGCGGTGATAATGGATGGAGGCTGTATCTTTATTTCTACATCATGCTCACCCTACTCTCGATCTTACTTGGTAACGACCCCGTTATCCTCTCTGGAACTGTATTTCTGGTCTACTACACAGAAGTCGCAGAGCTCAATCCGACGGCATGGATCATGGCTGAATTCGCTGCTGCGAATACCGCCAGCATGGTTCTGTTCGTAGGAAACCCCACAAACGTACGTACTTCCGGCTTGAACTTCTTCCCCTGCTTAGTGAGTTCAACAAGGTGGTCATATGCGAGGGCTTTGACGTCAACAACGCCGCATTTACGGCATACACTGTCCTTCCGTTTGTTGCTTGCAACATCTTCTGCTTCGCTGCGCTGGCATTCCAATTCAAGAACCAAGTTCGGCCAAAATTAACTCACGTCGCACATCAGGACCCCCGGAATGCTCTTCTGGACCCCTTCGGCGCATGGGTCGGCAGTTTAATGCTCGGCACAGCGCTCATCCTCTGCTTAGTCGTAAGCTTCTTCGGCATTGATGTATGGATGATCAGTCTGCCATTCGCTGTCGCCAAATTCCTCTTTGATCTTGGATGGGATAATTATCGCTATTCTCATGATATCCCGATGTTGGGCCGTGGGTTACCCAAGGCTGCGGGAGCAGAGCTCGATGAAGAACCTACGGTTCACAGGCAGCACCTGTCCATGGAAGATACCTTCACGCACCATACTTCTCCCGTCGATGTAGGACAATCAGCGTCTTTTCCTCCTGACGAAGAAACCGCTGTCGGGTCGCATCCCAAAACTACGAAAATCGAATCCAAAAAGGAGCCATTGCCTGAGCCCCAAGCGGACCCACCCGAACCCGATACAATACCGGCATCCGAGCTCGACACGATGCCACAATCAGGGCCCAAAACTGTCTCGAAGTCCAATCCTGCAGGGAAGATGCCGTACGTTTTTAGGTGGTATCAATCGTACATAGACGATCTGCACCGCCGACTCGACGCACGCTTCCCAACGCTCATCACCGCGCTGCCACGGCTGCCCTTCTCTCTCGTTCCCTTCGCATTTTCTCAGTTTATCCTTATCGAGGCACTCAATCATCAGGGATGGGTGAACGTGTTTGCCACTTGGCTGGTTCGAGCTTCCCACAGACAGATGCACCCTACCATCTGGTTAATCGGCGTCCTCGGTGTCATCCTTTGTAACCTTTCGGGCACCAACATTGGTGCCACCATCCTTCTCACTAAGGTCGTTCGTGCAGCCGCCTTGCCATACCATTCCAATCGTGCAGCTGCCATTGCCCTTGCCGTAGCGTCGAACATTGGGGCTGTCAGCTTCACGTTCTCAGCTTCACTTGCGGGACTGCTCTGGCGAAAGATCTTGGAGGACAAAAACATTTACATGAAGCAGCGAGAATTCGCTTTTTGGAATCTTTTGCCGCTGTTGGTCATGATGTCCGTGGGTCTGGGGATTGTGTCTGCGGAGATGACGGTTTTATTTGGGTCGTGATTGGCTCTTGGGACGCATGTTGCAAGCCTGCAGCGGTTTTTGAAAACCAGGTTGAAACGGTGTGTGCCGCTCCGCACGGCGCGCCGATGGGGACCAGCACTCTGTTCCCTTGTACGTCGTCGCGATCTACTCTGTAGATTCCGAGTTTGTCTAGCCAACGTTCTTTCTATTCCACTAGACATGTATCAATACGCTCGTCCTCCGGGCCGGTCCATATTCGCTCAGGGTTATTATCTACTATAGTTCCTAATGGGAGATAGCGCTAATGGTGCTTTTTTTCTACACTAGTACTGCGTATATAGTACACAGGCTGGGGCATGTATTACGTCTTGCGGTCGGCCGACTTCAAGCGTTCTGACTAGGGCTCGAGATGAAACGCGACATGGAAAATATGACGTAGACGGTAGGAGTCGGGCCTCAGGGCCCGCCGGATGCCGGGGCGATGATGGGAGTACGTCACGGTCACCATCAACGTGCCATCTACCGTACGTCCGGTACTCCGAAGTTCCGAATTGCCAGCACTTGGAAAATGAGGTACGTACCGACCGCGATTGATCGCATAAAGTGCATGGTTCATGGTGCATACGTTGTACCTGGAACCATTGAGGTGAGCCGAACGCCCCGCCTGGAGACTTCGGCTAATCATACGTTTATTTGGAGCCCGTGTCATGCAAGCCGTCTAGGGACGTGAAAAAAAAGAGAAGGTTATAAAGCCCGGCGTCGTTGACGTTGATATCGATTGTGGAGCGACTCGGATGCTTGCACTTCGGTTGACGTCACAGGATTGTTAAAAAGTTGCGACAAACGAATTCGGTGGCAGAAAGGTTGCTCGGATACCCAATCAGCTAGTGGTACGTGCGCATGTGCCACTTCTAAGTCCAAACGTTTTCCTAACATGGGCGGACAGCCTCGTCAAGTTGCTAAACGGCACACGCATGCGGTAGGTGAAGAGCTGCCGAGGACTATTTGGAACAATTTGGGTTTCCTGAAACGTGACGTGGAACACGGGAATCGACCTTGCGTCGGATTCCCGCCAATACGGTGGCATTTCCGTGGCACCTGGAATCGCACCCCGTGACTACCCATTGGCAGTGTGCGCAAGTGTGCGCTCAGCAGCAAAGGTAGAGTGCCAAGCAACCGGCCGGGGCCGGCCAAGGAGCGTCGGGATAATAGTTTTGACAAGGGGGCGGATCGGACCGTGACGAAGGCAGTGCGTCCCGTGGCCAACACACTTACGCAGATTTACTTACTCGAAGGAAGGCAAACTTCCCTCCGTCTGGGTGTCCCAGGTCCAGGTCTTCAGCGGAAATTAACTCTCAGCCTTCCCTCCACCCCTTCGCCCCTCCATTCCCCTCGAATATAAGCAACGCCGATTTGGCATTATTATACATAGAAAACCTGCCGCTTGGAAAGCAACTGATTTGACGAAGACGCTTGTAGTGCGCGAAGCGAAGCAATTCCATGGTGTGGTTGTAGTTACCCACCGACGACGGAAACAAGCGGCGACTTGGTTGCGTTCCGCGTGCCTGAGTCGACAACTACAACGGACATGTTACAACAGATACGAATCCACCCATGGTATGCAATCTCATCCTCTGGCTTGTACGACGGCATGAATGTGGCGACTCGACGGTAGCCTATCGCCACACGTTGGCAATAACGTGGACTAGGTATGTAGTACGGCCGAATTCCCGGCTGAATGTTAAGCCCTTCGCACAACAGATTTCCAGAACTGCCGTTCGGAGCTAGCAAAAACCTCCGAATCTGCGGAACCCCAGTTCGGTCCTCATACTAATCGACGTATCTTCACGTGGCGCTGACTGCCCCTCTATTCCTAGATAAGACACATCCACTGGCACGCGAGTTCGAGGATATCATTTTATCCGTTGCTGTGTGCAATGTGCATCCTGCATTCGAAAGCGAACCTGTTGCGGTACAGATAAATACAGGTGGGTTTTATTTTGTGAGCATAAGCGGCAAAGAAAGTCACAGCTATTATTTCTTCCAGTTCTGGCCCTATGTCCCTGTCTCGGCTGACTGCAAAACCAATCGAATGGTTCTTTGGAGGGCCAAATAGACGCCTGTGTACGGGAACACTCAGCTCCAAGGTATACGTCACTTGGTCG
>JBBPMC010001554.1:0-10259 GCA_038090115.1 Strobilomyces echinocephalus | reverse complement strand
ACATGAAAGCGCTACAACAGGAATTATGTAGTGTCCCTCTCTTTCATTCCGGCGTTCTCCCAAAGCATGCTTACCACCGCCTCTTTTTTGTGCCAGAACGGTCATCGGTTGCCCTGTCATGCCTCGCGCGATGACTCGTCAGTCTCCCCCAGCGCTCGTCCGCCACCACTGCCTCAGTTCGAGCTCGATCATCCACCAGCTGCCTGTGTTGTATCGCATTGCTCGCTTGCCGCCGCAGCCGTGTCTTTCGAGCCGTGGGCTCGTTTTCCACCACCGCCGCATCCCTTGGAGCCTGATTGCTCCACCGTCGCCCCGTTATGTTTCAGCATGGCTTGTCCACCACCACCGCCACGTCCTTTCGAACCCCGTTGATCACGGTCACTCCCTCCGTATTTCATCGAACCTCACGGCTCATTTACTGCCACCACTGCTTACTTTCGAGCCGAAATACTCGGGGGTCGCCTCCACCATGTTCCTTCGAGTCCCAACGCTCAACGATTGCCGCTGCCTGATCTCAAGTCTGATTACTTGTTGGCTCCCCCCGATGAGTTCCAGTGAGCACAAACGCTCATTCAATGCCACTGTCATGTTTTTTTTTACTACCCGATGATCGCCCAACAGTTACTCTCGCCGGGTAGCATCAAGGCTCGATTCGCACCACCTCCGCCCTTTTTGCCTAGCTCGCCACCCATCCCGCTGCCAGGCTGCGGCTTTCGGGAACTGGGCCGTGTACACAGGACGTCGAGGTACATGCTGCTCACCCGCCCGCTATTGTGGGGCATGTACGCTTACGACCTGCAATGGCTACATCAGCAAACCGACCTTTTCCAACTCCAGTCACCACAGAATGTGGCTGGCTGTGCAGAGCTACACAGCTTGTACAGGTATTGGTCAGATTGATGGCTATGTCCATTTTTCTGCGTCGCGCGACGCTACGCACTATAGACAGTACAGTCTGTACAGTAAGTAGCTAGCTAGTATTACTGTAATGGTAATCATACTTGAAGTGTACTACGACGTTGGACTTCGCAAAAAAATCGAGAATAGCGAGTCACATGACTCGTCAGCGCATTAAAAAAATTTCACCGTCTGCAGCGCGCTCATCTTCCAGCCCTTGCAGTTGCTTGCTACGCCGCTGCCGCTGCCACTCCCGCCGCCATCTCTTGCTGAGCCAAACCCCTCGTTAGAAGCCCCCATCGCGTTCTCGCACCCACGCTCGTTTACCCCCGACCTCGCGTCTTTTCCAGCCCGATCGCTCGGCCGCCCCTCCCGTCATGTTTCGTCGAGTCCATGGCTCGTTTCGCGCTGCCATCACCCTCTTTCGAGCCAGGCCGCTCGACAGCTGTCGCGGTCGTGTTTCGTCGAGCCCCACGGCTCATTTTGCGCCCCAACCACCCTCTTTCGACCCCAATCGCTCGGTGGTCGCCGCCGCCGTGTTTCTTGGAGCTCCACAGCTCGTTTCGCGCCGCCACAGCCCTCCTTCATGCCGGAGGTTGCTCAACGCCTCCCATGCCGTTTCATCGAGCCCCACGGCCCGTTTTGCGCCCTCATCGCCCTCTTTCGACCCCGATGTCTGCCCCCGCCATGTTTTTTTAGCTGCGTGCTCGTTTCGTGCCACCTCCACCCTCTTTTAGGCCCGATCGCTTGACGGCCGCCGTCGCTGTGTTTCTTCGACGCCGCCACCCTTTTTTCAAGTCCAGTCGCTCGACGGTCACTCCCACTGTGATTCCCCGAGCCTCAGGGCTCTTTTCTCGAGCCCGATTGCTCGCCGGTCGCCCCCATCGCGTTTTTTCGAACCCGAGCGCTCTTTGGTCGCCCTCGCCACTTTTTTTTGAGCTCTAACGCTCGTCAGTCGCCCTCACTGTGTTTTCCCGAGCTCGAGCGCTCGTCCGTCATCCCTGCCGTGTTTTGTCGAGCCCCAGTCTCGCGAGTCGCCTCCACCACATTCTGTCGAGCCATAGCGCTCGTCAGTCACTCCCACCGTGTTTTCCCGAGCCCGAATGCTCGCCGGTCGCCCCTACCGTGATTTTTCGAGCCTGGACGCTCGTCGGTCGCCCCCGCTGTGTTTTATCGAGCCCGAATGCTCGCTGGTCACCCCCTGCCGCGTTTTCAAGCCCGAACGCTCGTCAGTCTCCCCTGCTGTGTTTACTCGAGCCCGAACGCTCGCCAGTCGCCCCCGCCGCATTTTCTCGAGCCTGATTGCTCGCCGGTTGGCCCCTACCACATTTTTTCGAGCCCGATTACCCAACGACCGCCCCCGCCATGTTTTTTTCAACGTCGGCACCCCTTTTCGAGCCCGATCGCTCGACGGTCACCCCCGCCGTGTTTCTTCGAGCACCACGGCTCGTTTCGTCTCACCTCCACCCTCCTTCGAGCGCGCTCAACGACATCCCCTGCCGTGGTTTTTGGACGTCGCTACTTATCGCTCGATTTGATGTATTATAAGTAGATACATAATATGATTTATTTTATTCTACATCCACTGCACAGTGTGCCGTGTAGTGACTGGTCAGACAGGCTGTATAGCTCTGTGGACCTCTCCATTACTAGGTACCTCCCTCTAAGGTCTGTGGGACTATACAGCTCTGTGCAGCTCTGTATAGACAGGGGCTAGTTTGCTGATGTAGGGCTGGCGAAAAAAAATTATGATTACTGTGTAAGTAGTATGCTTATAAATAACGTGCTTTTTACGCGGAAAAGTACGAAGAGAAGCACTGAGAAGCACGAAAAAGTAGCTGACGTGGCGATGAAGCACTGCGGCTCCGCCCGAGGAAATTTGCGCCCGAACCAACCTTGATTGCCCATCACACAAAAGACGTGACAAAAAATGAAGGCGCTGTTACTCCGCCTGGGGAAACCTGTGGAAGTTTGCACTTAACCTTCGAGCTTGCAGCAGAGACGATGGAGGGCGCTCGGGCATGAAAGGACGTGGCGGGGGCGGTGGGAGGTGCTGGAGCCTGATAGGCACAACGGGGCTCGAAAAGTCGTGACAGATGGACGGGGCCGAAAGCCGAGTGGCGATGGGCTGATAAGGCGCAGTGGCGGCAGCGACTCAGAACAAGGCGAAGGGTGTGCGGAAACACACGGCGGCGATGGGCAAGTAATGCTGGCTGAAAAAAAAAAAAACACGGCAGTGGGGACAAGAAAGTGCTCGGGCTTGTTCTCGGACAGCATGACAATAGGGCTGGAACATCATGGCAACAGCAACGCATGGCAGCCGAGGACTCGACGGTGGGGGTGAGGTAAGGACGAGAGCATCGAGGTGAAGCTGCAACGACGAGGCCAGCCAACTTGCCAATCATCGCGATGGAGGTGTACACGTGGGCTCAGGGCATTGGGGCAGTAACGGCGCACACGAGGGTGTGCGTGCGTTCCACACCGAGTCATGGACGACGTGATGTCGTCAATGTCGTCGTCGTCGTGTTAGGGAGGGTGTGTCTGGAGCGCAGCGAGGACAGTTAGTAAGCTGATAGAGAGCCTGGTCAGGGTGAGCAGAATCTAAGTAGATATCTTACTAGGCTCACCACACATCTGGTATCGAGTCTCGCGTAGAAGTACCCACATGATCGGTTGGCGATGGTGCTCCCGCTGGGCGGGAGGGCTGCGGGAGATCGCCGGGTCGTTGATCGGGAGATCAGTTCTGTCTGTAGCTGACATTTCAAGTCTCGTCCGAGTTTTGCATGTTAGTCTAAACTTGAAAAGTAAAACCTCGCCTGAATGTTCGTCTGAACAATAAAATTTGACTGTAGTTTAGTCGTCGTTTAAGTTTCAAGTCTGAACCAATTTTATACACAAAGACGATACTTCATATCTGAGCGCCCGTTTAGGCTAAAATTAAACTTTTTGTTCTGGACGAGTTCAGTACGTTCGCCTACACTTCAAGTTACCGCGCACATATTATCGAACGACAAATCTTCAAGTCCTCTCGGCTCTCAAACGGAATCATATATTTCAAGTGCTGTCTTCACGTTTAGGAAGACATTTTCACCCGACTTAAATCTTGCAAATCGCGTCGTGATTCCCGGCATTCGCGTTGAACTTACATATGTAACGTTGGTTTCTTTCGCACGTTTGAGGTGGCGAAGCCCAGGGCTGCGCAGCGGACGGGATCCAGCATTTCTTGAGCTGGACGAGGCACTGGATGGATGACCCAGGATGAGCTTGAGGACGGCCATCGATGGGCACATACCTTGGAGAGGACTCGATAAGATTTAATGTGTCCTCGGAAACGTTGCCATACGCTCGAGGATGACTAAAGGAATGAATGTGCGGTGACGACCGCGGCTTAGTACCACCTCGTCATGTCCGCCTCGGCCTCGCCAAACATGCTCGCCTTTTTCACTTCAAAGTTCTCCCTGCCGGCTTCGTTCACCTCGCCAGCGTCAGTGTAAAATTCGGGCAATTCGCGCGTCGAGAAAGCGAGTTTATGCGCACCGATTTGCCTGAACATCATGCGCGTTTGGCGACGTAATGGTGGCCAGGCTCGACCTCTGCGAGTCGTCCGTGTTGATGCTGATAAGAGGATGGTGGAGAGGATGGCCAAGAGGGCTGATTGTGCGTCCGGTGGACCGGGACCGGGCTGTTTGTCTGTGTTTCTCTTCGGACATGGTCGCTTCTTGAAACTTCCTGGCCCTCAGTTCACCGAGTCGCTCGACGCTGAGGCATGTGGTGCCCATAAGTCAGACCTCGGGCGCTGGTCCGCCATCGGCACGGCCTCGATCGTCGGCGCAGCGCACGAGATCGGGTTCGAAGGACGTGTCGTCGCACGGACGCCGCGATACCCCGAGGATCCGAACAGCCTGGGGCCAGTCGGGAGGGCATTGAGGGCGAGGACCTTAGCGGTACAAGAGGGCAGGGAGGAGTACGAGGGGTGGGGGGCCGTGTGTGTGCCTAGCAGGCTCTGGCGTCAACACGCGTAGATACTATAGTGTATGCTAGAGAGACAGGGAGAACTGCCACTCTTGATCGACGGGCTCGCCGCACGAGCATCAACGTGAACGTGTTCGGTCATCAACCGTCTGAGATGGTGACCGTGGGTCGGGACGAGCTGTAGGACGAGGTGCCATATGCAAGAACAATGTGACGTCGTTGCTGCGCTCCGTCGATAGCCGCTGTGAACACCGTGGGTGAGTGATAAATTTGGGCGTGTGAAAGATCTGATAGGACCTGTGGACAGGCGTCGAATCGGCGTCCACTCGTTCCACTACCCGGCCGAGTCTGCAGCCAAGGAACGGTGAGAATTGGTCGGTCAGTCGAAATGGCAACACTGACGTTCATCGAGGGGGATCCGGGCGAGGACACGAAAACCGAGCGGAGACGGTCCCTCTTCCAGCGTTGTTTTCCAGATGGAGGCAAAACCAGTCGTCGTCGATTGTCCAGCGTATGTGAGCTGTATCGCATTCCTCGGCGATGGGGGGCACGTCGTGAGCGGTGGGGATGATGGCAAGATTCGACGATGGCGGGTAGAAGACGGCAGCGAGGTGGGGACGCCGATGAACGCGGGGAGGCGTGTCTGCAGCATCGCCGCGTCACAAGACGGCGAGTGTGTCGTGTGTGGCATGGGAGGTGGCCCCGTGCAGGTTTGGAACGCAGAGAGACGCGAAAAAGTGACCGAGTTCAGAGGACATAGTAGTTGGGTGAACGCAGTCGACGTCTCGCCAGACACGACGAAGATTGCGACCGGGTCAGGCGACAACGCCGCGAGCGTGTGGTCGCTCCAGACCGGGCAGCGATTGCTCGGCCCGTGGAGACACAACTGGTCCGTGGCTGCCGCCAAGTTTTCACCCGACGGCAGAAGGATCGCCACTGCCACGTGGTGCCGCCCTTCCGTTCGGGTCTATCACGCACAAGACGGTCGCCTCCTCTTCGACATCCCCATCCGAGTCCAAGCGCATAACAACAGTTGCCTCGCGTGGACGAGCGATGGCAGGCAACTGTTCGCCCTGTCTGACGATGGCAACATCTACAGTGTCGACGCCTTCACAGGGAAGACACTCTCCGAATGGGCCATTCCCGACTCGAAATGCATCACTCTCGCAAGCAACAACACGTTCGTCGTGGCCGCCTGTGGTTCATCGATCTCTTTCTGGGACACTGCTACACGCGAGCAGATTGGATCGGTGACCGAACTCGCTGGCAAAGTTCACCTTTTAGCTGTATCAGCCAACCACGACCTCGCGGCCTGCGGGGACAAAAAAATCTCCCTTCAGAATATCCGCAGTATTCTTCCCACCAGATACACTGTCGAGGTGAGCCACATGGCCTTCACTTAATGGAAATCTCATCCTGAACCACGGTCCTCTACGAGGTCAACGCACGGCCCGAGAACGTAGTACAGAAAGCGTCAAGTGATACTCCACGTGAACGGGAGAACTCTGGTACGTCAAGCCTGCCTAAATGGGGCGTCGTTAGGGTTGATTTAGACTAGATGAAAAAATTACGTGCCTGGAAAAAGCCATCCAGCAACTCCGTGATGACCTCACCAATTCTCAACGTGCAGCTGACGAGTTAAAGGTGACCAACGTGTCACTGCGTTCACAGGAAACGAAAGCTAGTACGCTCGTCGTTGCTGTCATTCTCATTCGATTGATCTTCGTGTCGGTTAGACGTCGAATGCACACAGCTGAGACAGTCAAACGAGGAACTCCGCAACGCACTCGCAAAGTCCCAAAGTGGCGCTGACGATCAAAACAAGACCATCATATCACTACGTTCACTGGAAACGAGAGCTAGTGCGTTAGCCGTTGCCCTCGCTGACACGCGGTTGATCTTTATGTCCGTTAGACGTCGAAACGACGCAGCTGAAACAAGCCAACCAGGATCTTCGCGGTGAACTCGCCAGCTGTCAGCGGGCAGCCGACGAGCAAAAGGAAAGACACGACAAATTGCTACGCTCACAGGAAACGAAAGCCAGTACGTCCGTCATCGCCCCAGCCAAAGCTTCGTCGATGTTTACGTCCGTTAGACAACAACATTACAAAGCTCGAACAAGCATACCAGAAACTTCAGACCCTTTACTTGCATCTCCAAGAACGGTGTGCGGAGAAGCTGGCGCTGCTTGGCGACGCCGCGAGGGATTCCAATCAGCACGACGATGCGATAAAATATTACTCGGACGCGTTGTCATTGCATCCGATAAATAGCAGCGACATTCTGCTCAGGCGTAGTAGCGAGGTGTGCATATTTTCGTCATGTCAGATGTATCTCTCTGACTATCGTTAGCTCGTTCTCCTTGACCCGTCATCGCACATGGGCTACGAGCAACAGCATGCGGCGTTACATGGCTTAGGTCGCTACGCCGAGGCTTTTAATGCATTCCACTTGATGATCTCCAAACTCGAGCGATCGCCCGAACCGAGAATACGCGGTAGATCAATTGATATTTAATATTTTTTGGCATGCTGACCACTCTTAAATAGAGCTTCGTTTTCAATACGTCGACGCGACTCCAACGATTCTAAAAGAAGTCCAAAAGGCTGTCCGTCACCTGCCGACAGTTCTGATCGACACCAATACCGGCCGTCTCTATGACAAAACACAGCAAGCAGTGGCTTTCATGGAACTTCCCATCTATGACGAGCTCCGGTCTTCGATGACTGCAGAATTGGATCATCCTCGCATTCGATCTGAGGTTGAGGAGTTCTATCGCTACGTGATGTTTTCGCACAAATGGCAACTAGCGGAACCGACATTCCAGCAAGTCGAAAACACCTCCGTCTACGAGCTACCGTTGTCTCCTATCTTTCAGAAACTGCGAAGGTTTTGCGAGCTTGTAGTCGCTCTTCAGTACAAGTGGGCGTGGAGCGACACGTGCTGCGTCAATCAACTCGATAAGGGGGTTCAGCAAGAATCGATCGTTGCCATGTTCAAGTGGTATCGTCGATCGTCTCTTACTATCGTACATCTGCTCGGTGTTCCGTCGGACTCCCAAGAGCCTGGTTGCCTGTGGAGAAGCATCTGGAATACGCGCGGGTGGACGTACCAAGAATATGTCGCTTCGCACGTCGTCCAGTTCTATACTGAGGACTGGAAGCCATATCTCGGATTGCAGATCTTCAATCACAAGGAATCCCCTGCAATCCTTTCGGAGATGGAGCAGGTCACAAATGTCACCACTCAGCAGCTATCCAACCTCCAGCCTGGCTTGACCAGGGTACGCGAAAAGCTCTACCTGGCTTCTAGCCGACAGACAATGTGCGAGGAGGACATGGCGTACTCGTTGTTCGGCATCTTCAATGTGGCACTCCCAGTCATATACGGCGAGGGGAATCAGGCCATTGGCCGTTTGTTGGAGTATGTTTTGACGCGCTCGGCCGATGTTACGCTCCTCACATGGACCGGACATTCAGGCAGTCAACACAGTTACCTCCCCCTTGACCTGACCGTCTACAACCAACTCGAACCGCCACATGTTCCGTCGCCCATCGAGCCGGCCGAGATGAATAACTTGGTGACGGCGGTGCGCGCCTCCCTACCTGACGTTTCTCTCACCATCACGCTATACCAGCGCCTGTACGAATGTTCTCCATTGTTGCTCGTCGCTGGTCGACTCAGGCTTCCCGGTTTCGTCTTTCCCCTGACCCGCCTTGAACCTGTATCTGCCGCAGGATGCAACCTCCGCGAGTATCGTGCAGCGACACCGATGCTCGGAGACGTCGAGATCAAGACTATGGATGACCTTGATGGAGCGGAAGGTTTACTCCTCGTTCACCCCTGGGTCAGTCCGCTCCTCGACAGAGACTTTGCCGGTGGACTCCCTAGGTTTGATATGGCGACGCGCGCACTGCGGCTGGTCGTCCGTCTCAGGCAGTCGTTCGGTGGGCTGTTGCTGGCTCCGTTGGCCCGCGAGCAGTATATGCGGGTCGCAACGGACAGCTTCATCGTGGCTCGAGTCCGGGAAGAGACGTCGTTGAGCGACTTGATGGGTGGTATCCGTACGGTCGACATACAGTAGCTGGTTCGATTTCGTATTTTTAGGGACATGCCGCATGTTATACCGCACGTTATACCAATACGACGTTCATGTCATCATATACTACTCCCGACAATGATTAGCGGGAAGACAGTGGTCCCAAGGAATAAGAGAGGTGAAGACTAATGGATCGCGATGGCCTGTCCGGCTCGTTGACAGGAGGCGCTGGCTAAAGCAATCCACGTCGACGTCAATATAACTAAGGTGAACGTATCTCCGGAGGTCGAAAGCGACCCCACGCCGTTGTAACCCGAAGCCCGCGCCCGATTCAGAGCGCTGAAGTTCAAGTAAAGTTGAGGATGAGTGCTCTAAGCCGTCTGAGGGCGTCGACGCGTTTCCGATGACCAGGGGAGATAGCCGTCTACGTGAATCATGGGCACGACAGACCAAAGGACGCCGAGGGTGACGCCAAGCAACAGCGAGCGCTGTGCATATTACGAACGGTGTCCGTCAGCGACATGCCTGCAGTCAACTGAACCCGCCGGAGACGCCTTGGACTTTTTCGAGGCGGCGGCCTCGTCGACGAGGTGGTTCACTCCGACCATCCTATTTTTCCTTAGCTCCACCGAAGCCAGAAAATGAACTCACTTGGTGAGCCCACACTCCACCGGCTTGTTTAGCATAGCTTTCCCGGTCGGCGTGCGCTCCGGATACTCGTGGCAAACCTCTCACAGTGATAGCTGCTGCCAGAGAGTCGGAATTCTGGACACTCTGACATTGTGTTTATTCTAGGATCTCCTCCAGGCCCAGCGTCTGCAAAGCCACGTTGCAGGCTGGCATCAATAACCCCGCAGAGACGACGATGTCCAATTCAGCATTTCTGATGATGTAGCGGTAGAGATATGATTTGGATTTGGAAGTCATGGTTGTCGGAGGAGGCTTGCGGACGTGAAATCGGAAGGGTGAGATGTGCTGACTCAGCAACAGCTCTTCGCATTTCGCGTCGACGGTACAGTCATCCGAGTCGCTATAGCTATTTTGGTATATCAATTGGATGGTAGTTAGCACAAAAATGTGATACAATACTGATGCTCAGCTCTGCCCCCTCTGCTCTGATCCACCAATGATACATCAGTAATGCATCAGCGCCCTTGGCTGGCACGGGAAGCTGTTACATAAGCGGCTGGGAAGCGCAGCCACTCCTCCAGCCAATACCATACATGTAATCTCCTGTATTATGTTTTTCCCTCCATTCCTCTCACTTCCCAGTCTCAACTACATGCTATTTGTGTAGATACATAGTGTATATATCATGACAGGCTGCTCCCACCGCTTAAATGAAGTATAA
>JBBPMC010001553.1:0-10270 GCA_038090115.1 Strobilomyces echinocephalus | reverse complement strand
TGACAATACTGTTGATTTATTGCAGGAGGCGGGTGATTTCTGAAACCCCCCGACTTAGAGGTATGACAACGGGCTAATTACGGCTCTTATTAGACAGCTGAGCCGGGATCCACAGGTGCGTTGAACAGTATACGAATTCGATCCAGATGAACTTACCGATGGGAAAGGCACGCGTATGAAATCTTTGAGCTCCAGAGTCATTAGTCTGAGGTGACAACCCGTCACGTGTACATGCTTATTGGCACACTTATGACCGTACAGCCGCTCGCTCCATCATGTCAACTTGCTTTCCACCTTGTGGGATGGAGAAGGCGGTCTGAGGGCACCGGAAATGGGTCTGCAGAGGCTATTATGTTTTGGGAGCTTCTGTTAGCACCGTGTAGTATGAGATACACGCTCGGGGAGACACAGTGAGGGGTAAGCAAAACCACTATATTGACATAGGTGATCGTATAAAAGTTGTGACGAGGGGCAAAGAGAAGACTTTTAGTTTGGGAATACCAGCGCCGTGGGTGTCTTTGGAGCCTAACTCCAGAGAAGGTGAACCAGGCACGCCCAAGCAGGATATGAATAAAGCGTTGTCGGTGCTAAGCTTCATCCACGAGCTTTCGCCGTTGATCCCATCCCTCGAGTAGAGCAGAAAACAGATGTAGTCTGTTCCAACTACCAGCTTCCCTTGCTCGCGATTACGCGTGCCGTAGTGGTGGTTGAGAATGCATACAGAAAGCTGTCGCGCGTCGTGTATGATCCTAAGCCGGTTGGCGCCGCATTCCACGTTAAGATTTCCGAACTTCCCCAAAGAGTTTTCGCATTCAACCCGTGGTTTCATGTCGATGTGGAATGGTTTCCCGGGCCCCTCTGGGTCTATAACAGAACACATCTCCATCGGAATGGGAGGCAATGACTTCACGGACAGACCATACGGAGTGATAGTGATATCTTGAATCCCAATTCTACCCTCCACCATATGAGCGTCGAACCTGGGGTACGACGCAGGGGACAAAGGGAGGGCGAAGTGATCCATAGAAGGTTGTCCGAACCATGCGAAAACGTCCCAACTAGGTTTCTTTGTGGCTATGGCTTCAACAAGGCGCGAGAAAGCCCGATTGCCCTCTCCATACGCAATTGTAAGGTTGACGTGCAACAATCCAACGAGGGAATACGCCCTATCTTCGATGCGGGTCGTCTGTCGCTTCGAGGCCCAAGACATGATCTCCCAAAAACCGCATCCATCGACTCCATGACTGTTGTCGGAGGTGAACACCGTTCTCGCGATGCCTGTGACCTTCTCCAAAGAGGGTATTATATCGTTACATTGTCTATCGTCGTTAGTGCCGGGAGGGGTGAACGGCTGCCAGTTTCTGCTATAAAACTTGAGTCGCTTGGGTGCCAAAAGCTCTTGCAGGGTCCAGCCTCGCGTAAACCATGGTTCCTGAGCCCAGTCGGTGTACGACGTGGACTGGGCGAGATAGACGACACAGAGGCTGGAGTTGGCGTACCACTTGTACATTGCATGGATCGCCTCGCTAAGTTCAGCCGCGTTCGTTTTGTCTATACAACAAGTGTCGATCCACGCCAGCTTGCATCCCAACTGACGAGATGTCTTGCAGAACTCCACGAGCTTCTTGAACTGGGCTATGCGCCGTTTCCCAGACAAAATGTCCTGGTAACTTGGTTCGCCGATGAACTCGTCCCACCGATGAGATAGCACGACGTATTTGACGATCTCTTGGATGATTTGTCTAAGGACGGTATCGCGTTGGGGCTCATACGTGGCCAAGGGATCGCGGAGGTTTCGCAATTGTTCTTGGACCTGCTCTTCCGTAACGTTTGCGATTTCGTCCTGGAAGACGCGGAAAACGTCCCTCCTGGAGACAAATCGTAGTTTTGAGGTATCGATTAAACGAGCGGGTATTTCATTGTTAATGTACTCCGTAAAGGCATCAGAAATCGAACGGGACGTCTGTTTATTGTGACTGAGTAGAGGTGAGGAATTTAGGTCTAATTTCTTACTGGTAACTTCAAGGGACTCGATTTCTTTCTGTTCCCGAAGATACCTCTGAGAAATAACATGACGTTTGCCAGTGGCGAAACAGATAGCCAGATGGAGGCCGGAAAGTCAAGATGGACGATGCTGCACACTTGACGGATCACGTCCATTCAGTCTTATTTAAACGACTACGAACCCGAGAGCTTACAATGCGTTTCGTGTGAGATCGGATGGGTGAAAAATAGTAGCGAGGGCGGTCGACGCCTTTGAAAACATATATAGGGCTGCGCACTGAATGTGGAGACCCGGAAACGGGAGCAAGTGGATCCGCTTGCACAAGCAACTGCCGAATTTCAGAGTGCATGATGTAACATGCTGGTTCCGAGCGAATGAGCCGCGGTGGAGTCGGCTCTGCATGGTCATCGAGCTGAAGCAGTATGTAGCTTTCCTTACGTTTCGATGGTCTGTGTTTCGGCGTCGCCGAACTTTCAAACTCCGAAGCCGTCTACTATGGTACTGCATACTACCATGTACCTTCGGTCCAATTTCCGTGTCGAGGCCGCTTTATGTACTACTTATAATTGTATCAATGCCTTGCTTGCAAGACTTTTCCTGAGTTATTTCCCACTTCTGTTGTTATGCCGATTATCGCTCTACCGACGAGTCGCCGTTTCCCGGGAGTAGAAGCCTCAACTGCAAGTGCCGCGCACCCGGATTCACCCTGCTTCGAGACCAAATACTCGGCATCCGTTGCCTCTCTTCAGCGAAGATATTTCGGGGTCTCTGGAGAACGAATACTCTAGTAACCTGGGAACTCTTTCTGGGCTCGAAAGTGCTAACCTCTGGACAGTATTCTTTATGCAAATAAAAGCGGTTTCTCACCGTGCCTGGTACCTAAATACACACACTCTCTAAGAATGGTCGTCGATGGCCCTCTTATAAGTTCGCGCTCCCGGTGATGCTTACGATCGTGCGTTCCAGTGTCTACGACACGCGTCGTGTGGCTCGTATTCCCTTGAGCCCTAAGTACTGGCCAGATGTGCGGAAGAATAATTCGAGCTGGTCAATTCAGTAGCTGGTCAACACCAGTACCTCCTTCACGCCGGTAGTGCGATTATGCGTGACAGTCAACGCTGATGTCTCTCTCATTCCGCGCCTGCCCGCGTTGCGATCTGCTCTTCTTTACCAAACAGTAAGGAGTTTTATGGAATCGCAGTGCGATAAGAACGTGTGCGAATGTGTACGATGTACAAATGAAACGTTCGCGAGGGATCGGGCACTCTATATTGGCCACACGGTCAAGATCTCCACGCTTCACGGAGCTTACATGCGAAGTACTGCTGAGATCTCGTCTGCGCTGGTCCAGTAGCGTAGCATGCTTCATGGTCGCGGTCGTGGTCATCCATGCCAACGTCCATTTGAACAAAAAGAGGCCAAGAAATTCACTGCACAAGTCCGCGTGTATGCGCAAGTCTGGATCACGTCGTTTAGGAGAACCCGAGGAGGTATGTAGGGTATGTGCAGGCGGGACGCCAGCTCCCCCGCGATCGCCGACCGTCGTATTTGAGGCCTGGAGAGTAGGGTAAGACATTCTGCGCGCCAGTCAGCGGAGACCGTCTGCGCTCGAGTTCCAACACCTGTCAAATGAACCGAACATGCTGGAGGTTGGAGCAAGGGTTGAAGTGGTGCGGTGAAAAGGGCGGCCATGGTATGTCGAGATATGAAGGTTGATGGCTGGGAAGACTCAGACGAGGAGAGGATTCTCTCCGGCAGGTGGGTGACACTGACGACGTTGACTCATCGCCACAGAGGGCCCGCTCCAGGTACTTGGTGTAGATTGACTAGGATGGGACGAAGTATGTCGGAGAGTTGGCGGGTTTCAAGTTGGACCGTTTACTGTCGTGGAAGGCTCTAAGTGTGTAACACGGAGAGGTGTCTGGGCTCTGGTTGTGGTTGATTATCGCATGTCGGTAACAGAGAAACGCCGGCCCACCGTTGGCTCAAAATGTGATACTCACTAACACCGGTCTGCCGACCAAGTGGGACACGCCGCTCCAGACGGCATCCTTGAAGACATCCCTGAGGACTGATACGATGTTCATGAACTTGAAAACTTGCTGAAGCGAGGAGCCTTCGACAGTTGGCAGGAATTTCAGTAGATGCTGGAGGAGATCGTTCATCAGATTGAATAGTTATAGAGCACGGTGTCGGAAGCGAAGTTCGGCTTTACCCGCTCGTAATGAGATGAGTATGTACCGCTGACTCAAACTTTCACATGAAGGCCCCCGTGACGCTCTATTTGCTGTACTGCACTTACACCTCCGGAATCAGCTCTGCATCCTCATCTGCAGAGTCCTTCATCTTCATACTTCGCTCCAAGAACCCTTAGGCCCGGTCTCTCGGATCTGGGGTTCCGATTGTCCGTACTTGTTGTCAATTCGATACATTTCATCAGACCGTGCTCGAACGTCCTTATAATACCATCGAGTTCTTGTACACCGTGCGTGCACATGAATATCTATCTTGTATAGTTTTCCAGGCCTGTAGTGGGTCGAGAATGTGGTATTTTGAGACCTTTGCATTACTTATGCAATAATACCAACACCGAGAACTGGGGGGACGACTGAAAATACAACGTTGAACGGTAGGCCCGACACTGCGAGACCTATCCAGGTGTGTTGATGAAGGACCTGAGGACCAGAGCAAGATCGAATCG
Source organism: Strobilomyces echinocephalus (assembly GCA_038090115.1). Taxonomy (NCBI): domain Eukaryota; kingdom Fungi; phylum Basidiomycota; class Agaricomycetes; order Boletales; family Boletaceae; genus Strobilomyces; species Strobilomyces echinocephalus. The sequence goes on along the minus strand of JBBPMC010001553.1, from coordinate 5,564 downwards.
ACACATTCAGGCAATTGATGGGGGTTCTAAGAGTAGATCGATTTTTAGCCGCTACTGACAGTAACATTCTGGCACATGATGTAGCTCGTGATGCAACCATGCATTGATGTTCTTTATCGTGGCTGCGTACTATTCGCAAGAGGGGGCAACGGGCCAGCGTCGCCTCGATCACTACTTAGCATCGAAGGCCTCCAGTAACCCCGAAAAACACGGACCGGCCAACTTCCAAGTTCTATACGCCGAGGAACGATGCTGTCAGCGGGAGAGAAATTTCACTTCATATCATTTCTCGCCAAAGTTGGAGAGCGCACGATTTCTGCGGCCCGGTTTCCGACGCCGTGGGCCTCAGACTAGAATGCATCAGTTCGGAAGGTACGCCTCAGATACTAAGACTTCCCTCCACAGTTTGCGCCGAGGGGGGGGCGTTGAGGGGGATGGAGGGGGGAATGGTGCAACAGTTGGAGCGGAGGTCGAAGTTGGAGGCGAGGATAACAGAACACAAGTGAGCACTAGGAAATCCTGGAGGGCAAGACAGCTGTAATGGAGGGGGAGCGCTGTTCGCGCTGTCTGAAAAATGGTTCGTGGCGCCCAATCATCTATGGCGCGAACCTGTCATAGAAAAAAAAAAGGGATCGTGAGACTACACTTACGGCGAGCACACTTACGGCGAGCTCACCAAAATTGGAAGCCTGGGCCACCCGTCCAGGAGCCTGCGCTACATTCTTCTCCGGCGAGATGTCATGCTATGCGACAGGAACCAGCGAACTCCGATCTCTCCTACAAAGAAAGATTTGACTCGCCGCGCTCTCTACAGCATCCAACTTCACAGCCCGAGGCGACTGGCATAGATAAACTGAATCTACGACTGTCGTGGCCTCACTGTTTATTCTTGGAACACGATGCAGCCTACACTCGCAGTTATGATTAGTGAGTTGATACGGCTTGTCCACCTCCCAATGTCTCACGAAGCTTCGAGATCCTGAACCAGTTGACGAAGAAAGAAAGGCACCAGACCCGAATCAAAGTCAAAATCAGTTCATCTATCATCAAACAATGAATTGTCAGTGGACTTAAGGAATCACCGTGCAGTAAAACTGATCACCGTCTTCCACGTCAGCATCGCCCCACGTTTCCCGACAGAAAAATGTAGTGCTCTTTGGAGAAACTGGCATCGGAAAGGATTCAGTAATCAACTTGATGGCTGGATGCGACGTCGCAGGTGCAACTAACAGTCTGCATGGCCGCACGCGACGAAAGACGGAGTATCACTTTACTCTCGCGCGCGATGTTTCACTTCGCATTTTCGATACTGTCGGTCTCGAAAAGTCTGAGGCAGACGCCTCTGGGTTCATCAGTGACGTGGAAAGGGCACAAGAACTCATCGCGTTTTTGGAGGAGACCGGCGGCGTCCATCTCCTCCTGTTCTGTATCGAGGCCGGCAGATTTACCGACTCGATGCAGCGAAGCTACCAGCTATTTGTGGAGATTTTGTGTCAGAAGCAGGTACCCCTTGCTCTCGTCATTACACACCTTGGAAATGAGGACGTTATGGAAGACTGGTGGCGAAGAAACGAGAGCACAGCGAAGAGTTTTGGGATCGACGCCGTCGCTCATGCTTGCATTACGGCAACCGCAGCTCACGTGACCGTCGCGACGGAGAAACGGGTTCAGTCGCAGCTTGCTCTCTACGAGCTATTTCATGACACACTACTTGTCAATCGCGACCCACCGGCACCGTCTACAGGAAATATACAAAACCGCCTCGTCACGTTGATTTGCAAGCCGCTTTCATTGTTGAAGATCATTAAGAGGAGAATCGAGGTGAGGAAGAAGCTTGAGGAATGCTGTGCAGGCATTCCACGTCGCGATGCGCAGAGATTGGCCAAGCTGATCGTCCAGGGATAAGATATAACACCGCAGCGCAGCTGATCCGTGCTTTCGACGGATGTAATAGTTATCTTGTTACTTGTTCCAGTAATGTAGCCCCAACCCCGCTCAATCCGACCAGCTATTTCAAATAGAGTCTATGTATAGTTGAAACGTTATGGCGTTGGTATCGTGTATGCTGCTATGCGCGAGGGAACTACAATCTGGATGGCCCTGGGGATCTTATAAAGGTAGTCACCAGTGGCGAAGCAAATCCATCGGGCTCTCGAATAACGGCACCGCAAGTGACCGTACCGAGACAGGATATGCGTAATAAATTGTCCGTAGTGAGCTTTATCCACGTGGTTTCATCGTCCTCTCTGTCCTCCGAGTATAGCAGCAGACAGACGTATTCCCTGCCATACATCAATTTCCCCTGTTGACGATTTCGAGTGGCGTGATGGTTGATGATGCAAGCAGAGAGCTGTCGAGCATCGCGAACAGTTTTAAGGCGGGTAGCTCCGCATTCCACGACAAGATCACTACACTTCTCCAGGAGGTTTCCGCTGTCACGTCGTGGTCTCAACTTGACGAGGAATGGCTTCCTGGGTCCATCTGGCTGTGAGACTGAAGAAACCTCCATCGGGATAAGGGGCAGTGACTTCAGGGACAAGCCGTACGCGGTAATAGTGAAGTCCCTCACCCCAACTCTACCCATCCCTATACCAGTGTCGAACCCGGAGTATGATGCAGGAGACGAAGGGAGAGCAAAATGGTATATGGATGGTTGGCCGGACCACGCGAAAACATCCCAGCTAGGGTATCTCGCGGAGATAGCTTCAAGGAGGCGGGAAAAAGCACGCTGTCCCTCGCCGTACGCGATGGTAAGGCTGACGCGGAATAAACCGACGAGACAGTAAGTCATATCCTCGATGCGAGTTGTATGTCGCTTCGATGCCCAGGACATGATCTCCCAGAAGGTACATCCCCTGACCCCACAGCTGTTATCAGCAGTAAGGACTGCCTTGGAAATGCCGGTGACATTCTTGAGATGGGGAATTATGTCGTTGGATGTTCTATCATCGTCAACCCCGAGAGGGACGAACGGCTGCCAGTTTTTGCTGTAAAACTTGAGGCGTCTGGGGGCTAAGAGTTCTTGCAAGGTCCAACCTCGTGTAAACCACGACTCGCGCGCCCAGTCGGTGTACGACATGGACTCTGCAAGGTAGACGACACAGAGACTTGCGTTGGCATACCACTTGTACATTGCGTGGATTGCCTCACTGAGCTCAGCAGCGTTTGTTTTGTCTATACAACAGGTATCGACCCAGACCAGCCTGCACCCCAGCCTGCGAGATCTCTTGCAGAACTCCACGAGCTTCTTGAACTGCAAAGTGCGCCGCTTCCCCGAATAAATGTCCCGGTAGCTGGGTTCACCGGCGATCTCGTCCCACCGGTGGGACAATACGACATATTTGACGATTTCTTGGACCATTTGTCGAAGGACGGTATCTCGTCGAGGCTCGTATGTGGCCAAGGGGTCATGGAGACCTTTTAGCCGATCTTGGACTCGATCTTCAGTAACGTTGGCAATCTCGTCTCGGAAGATATGGAACACGTCTTTCCGTGAGATAAATTTTAGTTTGGACGCATCGATGAAACGCGTAGGCAGCTCATTGTTGATATATTCTTTGAAAACGTCAGCGATAGGACTCGCAAGCTATCCTCGTCCCCGTCAGCTGAGAAGGAATTAGATGATTCACGGGATTCCTTACCGGCTTCTCTTTCTTATTTTTCCAACGGCCTCCGAGGCTGGATAACATCAGATTCCCAACCTCGCCGTTGTCTGAGTATACAGATAGTAGGGGGATACAGATATTATACTTCGTCGACCTTGTTCCTGTGCCTTCGAAAGTACAAAGTTCTCAGACTCGTGGCATCCCCCGCGTGTAGCGGGAACTTCTCGAAGAATTCACATAGTAGATCTAGCCACAGCATCAGTAAATGGACTTCCCTGCTCCCACAATAATGTAGAGAGGCGCTGCCGGCCTACCATGGATACCAGAACTATGATCGGAAGAAAGAGGGTCCGACGCCTGTCTAAACAAGACGCCGGTTTGTTGACCTCGACACGAACACGACGCCAGTCGTCATCCAGGAGGAACGGTCTCGTTAATTAAACACTTTGCACTATGGAACCAAGCGACCACCTGATGGAAATGGTCATTCCGTTCCAACGTTCGAGAAGAAAATACACGAAGACTGGTGGTTCGCCCAAATCGCTCCAGGGCCACAGGAGTATCCGGGAATAACCCGGGTCCTGTGGCTTCCTCCTTCCAGAACACAGGGTGCGATCCGTGGCCTGGAAACCGCGCCATCCCCTAGTGGAACCCCTGTATCACTGATGGTCCAGGATAGGCATGTCGGAAATTTCGGGCAGGAGTGTGGTCGTATCGGACAATGCCATTGCCATCAGTTCGTACATTTAATTTGAGCGGTGATACAGGGTCTCGCGGCGAAGCTATAATTTGAAAACGACACAAGGTAGCGAAGGGAAGGGGAGAAAACAAGGCAAACGCGACGCACGGCTCGGAGAAGGTAAGGACAGCTTTCTCCGAACGCCGGTCGGACGCCGCCTTCGAGAACACGTCATGGTTCGCCGGCACCCCCAGTCACCCCCACTACTCTGGAGAGCCATCCCGCAGGGCCATCTCTACGAGCAAATATTGTCTGCATGATCCAGATTCACCGCGAGCCTGCGCAACTACTCAGAATTGCATCTACTTGCTAGTCGTCTTCTTCTCTTCTCGTTAATAGTGTTGAGATTACGGCTGAAAGTTGAATGCACGTCTGGATGTCCTTGACGTGTTTAGCCAGAGCACTCCACGATACTAGGTACCTACCCTGAACATCGATGAATTCCAGTGGTGGACAATCCTTTGAGAATAGACAGGGTTGCATGGTATCTGTTCATTCTTCTCATGCCACCAAGAAACTACCGACGGTGGGACAGAAAAGGCCGGTAGAATTCGTAGTGGTCATGGATGGGGGTGAGGAGTCCGACAGGTCCGATCACGCAATGTCGGAGTTACAATCGGGGGGCTCCCCCGAAGTGCGATACATCTCACGCAAAAGGAGTACAAGGCGACCGTAAATGGTGCGGCCAGCATAGCAAAAGTCTACATCACAGTATTTCCACGACTTCAATGCGAATATCCCTGCCCAAGTTGATCCGGCGTTCCGAGTCGAGTCCGGGAAGAATGATCTCGTGCTCAGTGGCAACGCGTTTGAACTCTCCATTTGGTTGTTGCTCTAACAACAACGCATGGAACGGCTGCTGCAGACGAGCGACGAGTCGCAGCGCCCGGGTGTAGTCGTCCATGGCGACATCAGAGTCAACAGGCGAGGAGGAGCTGGCCGCGGATCCGGTCTCAGAGTCCAGATCAGAGCCTGAATCGTCCTCGTCGTCCTCTGAACTTCCCCACCTGAAGCCGCGGAGCGGATCTTGCAGGGCGCGAAGCCACGGATGCACCAGGATCAGCCTGCGAGGTTCGTTCAAAGGGAGGATGTCCGACGTCTCGAATTCCACCGAGTGGATTCCTGACACGCGGGCTCGATAGTGATTATTTTGGCCGTTCTTGATATATTGTATGCTGAGCTTCTTTACCGCAAGGACGAGACACGGGAGGTAGAGTCGG
>JBBPMC010001552.1:0-10274 GCA_038090115.1 Strobilomyces echinocephalus | reverse complement strand
CCAGCAGATTATCCCTCTCTGATACACGAGGCATGGTGGGGTGAGGGTGGCTTTGATGGGGCGTTATTGGTATCCTAGCATATTTATCTAGGCCAAGATGTTCTATTTTTTCTCTCAATGCAGTCACAAGTACTTTGTCGATATGACAATGACCTGGAAGCCGGCCCGGTGCTCGGCATGGTCTCGGCATGGTTGGAGTTATAACAAAGACCTTGCAAAAATAGTGCATGTATAGCCTCAGTATAGCCCCAGTATGGCCTAAATGAGTACCACTACTAAGTATTCATTGGACCTACATGTTAATGTAAAACCATTCCCAGTCCTGTCCATTGTCTGATGGTTGGTGAGCGAGTGAATCCTCTGGCAGGAGTGCAGCAGTATGTCCGTGTGTGAATGCTGGGATCAGATGAACCCCTTGAATGATTAATTCGGGATCCAGAAATCTGAAAGCAGATGGATCATTGCTCTTGTAGAACCTGACATGAGGAAGAAGCTTTGCAGCCCAGGTGAACGTGGTGTCCATGCTTCGCACAAACCATCGTACCCAGAGCATGTCCATTCGCCTGACTCAGCCCTCATAGCTCAAGCTCAAGCGAAATATTCCAATGATGCGTGCATACCAATATGGGTGGGGATGGTCAGCGTCATCTTCATGTGCAAGGATCTTGATGTCTGCGTGCGTGCGTGGATTGAGAGTGTCTTGAGCTCGTCGTAGATCATAGGCCATGTAGTTGACTTGAAGAACTTTGTGGCAATAGATTCGATTCTGGACGAAGCTGAGCAAGTTTCATTGGCATACTGTGAACATCATTTCATCTCCATCATACTTGCTGCCTGATAACAGCAACAAAGGATGGTATTTCAGCTTTGATATGAAATTCTATTGACATGTAGAGAAAACAAGTAAGATGCAAGAGAAACATTAAACCTTTAGTGCGGAATCATCCTGATTCCTCCCACACCAGGTTGAGATGTCCAAATAATGCCGCTGTGAAGTCGACACTTGGTAATGGTCGTCGGGCGAACAATGTGAAAGTGGTTCTTGATCCACAAAGTGCAGAAATGGGGCTGATACAGTCAGATCGAGTGAGCGAGGGACACAGAGAAGATCAGGAAAAGGGATTACCCGTGATGAACAGCATGCCAAGTTCCTCGGCCGCCTGCTGGTGCACAGTGCCCATGAGGCCTATGAAGGCAACGTCTGCTTCTGGGCTGGCTGCGCTGCCCCTGAAAACCATGGCCACGCCGATGACAGCCCCTACGAGGTTGATGTTGCGTGCCGTCTGCCCGTACATTGTGCTGTGTGGCTTGATCTAAACAAGGCCAAGGAGAGGTCAGTCTTGCCCAGTCTGCCCCGAGTTCAAAAAGCAGAAGATGAACATGGTTCAGAGGCAGTCCATGGTGCCTCAGAAAGCTGTTGAGCACATTGACCTGGTAGATGAAGAATGCTGCAAGTTTGTCCTGTACTGAGCTTGAGGTCAACCACGTGGCCACTGTGACAGGGTAAGCAAGTTGTGTCTCATTGGTTCAACAGTCATCTTGTGTCGCCCAAAACGCTGTAGGTCAGGGAGGAACGGATGAGCCCTGACGAGGATGTTGTTCGCCTTGGCGAGCCCTACAGTCTTGTCCATGATCAAAAAGTCACTGTGGTCGGTGGGACGGGGTGCTGGGGGTGAACCATGGCTGGACTCACGATGCATGGAATCCACAGGCAATGTTGGCCAAGTGGATGGTCTTCATGAGGCTCTCATTGTCACCCTGTGTCCCGACATCAGTCTGGCCGAATGACGTCTGTGAGAGTGATATCAAGCGCTATGTACAGTTGGGTATAGGGAGAAACCCTAGACAGAAATTTCAACCAGGGTTTCATGTCAACTGTTGGCAATGGGGAAATTGGGAACTTCGTCCAGAAGGCTGACACTGATATGCCACATGGTGGCGTATTATTTGCCTCTATTGACATGGTTCCCTTATTGCCAACAACTTCAGGGAAACACCAGTCTTTCCTTTTCCCACCAAACCCTCTGAGACTCTGTCTATAAATGATGTCCAGCCATACATCAAGACAAACAGAACTAAAGAAATGTTGGATGTCCTCACGGGTGGTGTAAAGCTGAACAAGTTCAAAAAGTATCTAATCCACTGTCCCTGTATCATTACTCACGGTCACCATTGATCCCTAAAGAGCTGCCAGTGTCAGATGATGGAGAGGAAGTGATCATGATGGAAGTCTACTACATTGCCGGAAAAAAAGCGGTTGCCCTTCTCGATCCTTTCATCCCATCAGTCGCCTTTCTACTGGGATTAAACGTAACTCGGGTGAGGGAATAGATAATGCGCTATATGGACTCTTTTGAGTTCATAATCCCACATACTGTGCACTCACACAAAATTTCACAGGGATCTGAAGGTCATCAAGGCGTCACCACTTCTACAATGGCACCATCAACTCCAAGTTTGTGAAAGGACTCATTTCACCTTCACAGTTCTTGAAAATCATCAACGTAATGTGTATGTGTGCATATATGCGTGGACTATTGATAATATTTGAGCAGATCATGAAAAGAATGAGTGATGCACAATCCAGGATAAGAAAGAAGACTCCTTGTCAACCGAAAATGATCAAACCCGTATGGCCTCCACAAGAAATCCTTGGACCTCGTCGACAAGGATGAGGACATCGCTGACTCAGAAACTCTGGCGCCTGCTCCCATCGCACTGGTTACCAAGAAATCATCAAACCCTAAGGGCCCCACAGGAAGTCCTCAGCCCGCGTCGACAAGGACTTCTTTGTTACTGACTCGGAAGCTCTGGTGCCAAGTGCCGCAATCAGAGACAATGTTGATACAGCTCTGCTACCTCAGAAGAAGGTGATGAAGGCATCCACAAGACCCTTGGCCGTGCCAGTAAAATGGAATCTGGCATGTGGAAGGCACGCCAATGGCTTCTAGATACCCAGTACGCCTTTCCTTCTGGTGCTACTAGTTTGCTGATTCCTGCATTGGAGTGATGTATATCGTCAACTACCTTAACAATATGTGCTCATTTTCGCTCTGCATCAGCAAATCACACTTTTCGGGTCAGTGACTTCACACGTTACAATGTCACACAATGATTACAGCATGTGACAGCGCCACAGCACCCAGGGCCACAGGCGATGGCAGGGCGCGCAGCACATCACAGTTAGTAATTAGGCTAGATATCTAGTTAATGTAGTACTAGTCATCCTAATGACGAGGGACTTGGACGATTTTCGGCGAGTGAGCGTGACACATGACATGTGTTGAAATCTGACCGCAGCTGCGGTCACGGCTCACAGCACTCACATCTCACCAACACCCTCCCCTGTCGCCCTATCCCCTCTCATGTCTTCTCGTGTCCCGCCATCGCCTAACGCCTCCCTCGTTGTTGTTCACGTCGCCGGCATGCCAAATCGAGTGCGAGGCTCGTTGCCCGCACTCCCTCATGCCCACCGTCATCTACTGCATCCCTACACATCTCCTCGCGCCGGGACGTTGTCCACCATCCCCTCCCAGTCTGCTCACACCCCACCATCATCCAGCGCCACCTCACGCCCATTTGCACTGCCGTCAGGCCCAACCGAGCGGAAGGTGCATCACCCCTGCTCCCTTGTACCCTACCGTTGTCTAACTCCCCCCCACACGTCTCCTTGCACCGAGATGGCGTCCACCGTCCCCTCTCGCGTCTACCTGCATCCCATCATGCCCAGTGCTACCTTGTGCCCAACCGAGTGGGAGGTGCGTCACCCCTGCTCCCTCGTGCCCTACTGTTGTCTAACGCCCCCCCATGCATCTCCTCGCGCCGAGACAGTGTCCACCGTCCCCTCTCGCATCAGCTCGCATCCCACCATCACCCAGCCCCTCTGCCTCCTGTTTTCAGGCGTCGATGCTCGTCCGTCGCCCCCATCGTGTCTATCAAGCCCAAATGCTCGACCAATGCCTCGCCTTCCATTTTCAGGTGTTGCCGCTCGCCCGTTGCTCCTGTCGTGGAATATCGTGACCATCTTTCACAATAGCTCACTGAGCTGGAAAAGACATGAGAGTCAGATGTAGGCGATTATCCTCAAATTTTGGCCACATGACATTCTTAGTAAAGATGTCGGCAACTTGGTCTTTGGTCAGAACATAAAACAGCTGTATGACACCATCTTGAACACATTCTCAGATGTAGTGTTCTGGAATTTCTATGTGTTTAGTGCATCCTTCCTGAGCAGAATTGGAAGTGAGGAAAATGGCACCCTGGTTGTCACAAAGCACGGAAAACACAGAAACCATGAAGTTGATTTTGAAAAACATGTTCCAGATTCAATGAAGTTGTTTGGTGGCTTTGGTCATGCCAACATATTTAACTTCCATGGAGAATAGTGTGATCTTCTTTTGTCATCTGGATAGCCAAGAGACTATTCCATCTGCAAGGGAAAATAGCATAGCCTGTGGTAGATCGTCATGTTTCAATGTCTTCTGCCCAATCTGTGTTGGTATATGACAGGAAGCCAGAAAGGCTTGATCCGTTGTAATAAATGTAGAGTGAAGGATTGGTGGATAGATAGTGCATGATGTAGAGCACCTTCTGCAAATGTTCTTTGGAAGGATTGGCAGAGAACTGTGACATCTTGATTACAGCATAGGCTAGATCTGGGCATGTTCTACGCATGATGTAAAGCAGTAATCCAATGACTGACTGATAACGACTTCAAAGAGCTGATGTGGTTTCTGACTTATGTATATGGAGCTGGAATATAGTCAGAAGGAAGGGATGTGTGAGTGGGTTTGGCATTCTCAAGCCAGAAGCATTTAATCACTTTCTCCACATATGCAACTTGATCCAAGAGCAGGGTATATTTCTTCCTGTCTCTGGTAATCCTCATTCCTAAATATTCCTTTGCAGCTCCAAGATCTTGGCATTCCCATCGAGACATGAACTTTTTCTTCTTCTGAAACAGATAGTGAGGGTTGGATTCCATGAAAAGAGAATCATCTACATAGATGACCAGAAGAATAATATCATTGTCATGGAAGTGTACATAGACACCTGGATCTGAATGAATCTGCTGAAAGCTTATTTCGATCAACAATTGGTACAAAGCCTTATTCCATTGAAGGGCAGCTTGCTTAAGGCCATAGATAGCCTTTTACAGACAACAGACCTTAGTCTCTGTGCCTTTAACCTCGAAATCTTCAGAAAAGCACACCCCTAGGTGCAAGCATGATAATCACAGCATGGCAATGAAACAATTCAGGATGTTCAGGGATGCATGTCCTGGCATTGATACCATGCTATGGTCTCTACCTAGCTGATCTAGTGTTGCCAAATGTCCCTTGAATTCGCCTCCGACTATCCAGATCTCCTTGCCAACCAACTTAGATGCTTCGCACATAGAAAAGTTGGCAAACTTCACACACCATGCTATAGGAACAGTGGCCTAGTGAGTGCATACATCATATTCAAGATCTTGAAGGAATAGATATTCCTACTGTGGTGCCATCCCAAAATAGCACATTAAGGTGAGCCTCAGTTCAACAAACCTTGGTAACTAATCCTTGATGACTCCAGTGGGGTCCCCTTGCAACTCTAACTTTGTCTCCAACACCAATATTGTACACCTTTTCTTTTGTAAAAGTGAGCAGACCAAGGACAGGGCTGGATACAATCTTCAAAATGTGGACCATTGCTAAGATCAGGCCCAAACCCTCAAGGCCCTGATCTTCGATTTCATTTGGGTCACTGGGAACTGTTATTCAAACCATGTCACCGAAGATCAAATCAATGCAACTCCAAAGACTGCAATGTGGGCCTTCCAAGATATAAGTGATGTCTTCTGGTTGGATACCTGTTTGCACAGACTCTGGAGCCTGGTTATAAAAAAGTGTCCATTCATTTTGGGTCCACTGATGATTGGGACGATAGGTTTCCACAAAGAATTTGGATACTTGGACCTAATTTAAAGGTGATGAGAACGAACCAACTTGGAAATGATTGGTACTACCTTGCAGGATGAACCACTCGACAAGCACAAAAGATAAAGAATAGAGGTGGTCGAGAAGTGGATTGTGACCCTTTTATATGTCTAGAAATCTTGAGGATGTTGCCTTTTATATCACAAAGTTCCATTGTGGCATGAAGGAGGTTTCCTTCCAGGTATTTTCAGCAGAAAAGTATTCTTTCCAGGAAACAAGATATTGTCTGTGGTTCTATAGTATAATCCATGATGTGCTAAGATAGCTTTGATTTCATATTTTTCTTCTCCATCAATCAAATCTGGTGAGGTTCAAGGATATTGGGACTGTATTCCAGGGTTTCTCTGAATGGTGATAATAGGGATGCGTGAAAGACATTGTGTATTTTCCAACTAGTTGGAAGACAAAGATGAAAGGCAACTGAAGAAAGAACTTGTTTAATTTAAAAGGGTCCTTCTCTTCGAGGGGCAACAGGAGGGATGGTTGATGCAAAAATTTCTGTTATTAAGCCAGATTTTATCTCTGACCTTCCATTTTGGAAGACAAAGAAAGATCTGTTCTTTCATCACCTGTTGAGCTCATTTGTGAGAAGCTAGGGCCTCTGACCATGCTGCAGATAGTAGTTCCAGTTGAATTTCCAATGTGGGGAGAAAGGGTTTGCCAAGTGGTGGATATGCTTGGGATTCATATTCAAGGATCAAGGAGAAAGGGAATTTCTGTGTAGACAAATGGACAGAGGAGTTGTGATGGAATTCCACCATTGGAAAAAGGAAGATCTATTGTTCTGGATGTTCTTTGTAAAAGAGGTGGAGATAAGTTTCTAATTCTTGGTTGGCACATTCAGTTTCACCATCAGTTTATGGGTGGTATGCTAAGGAGAGGGCAACATCATATTGAAGGAGTTGTGCTAATTCTCTGGCAAAGGCTGAGGTAAACTGTGGACCTCAATCGGAGATAAGGCAATCATGGAGACCATATTGAGGAAAGATATTCATGAAAAAGAGTTGGACTAGTCCAGCTGCATTGAGTTTTTTGTGACAAGGAGTGAAAATTACCCCCTTTGTAAACCCATAGTCAATCATGACCATCATAAAATCGAAATCTAAGGAAAGAGGAATGCTTGTGATGAGGTCCACCGAGAGTTGTTGAAATGGGCGAGTGGCAGTGGTGGTGAGTGGAGTCAAAGGGGAAATCGTTGGGTGAGTGTTAACCTTATTTTGTTAGCAAGGAGCACAGCCAGCCACAAGTTTCCTAATAAAAGTACTCATACCCAGCCACCAGTAATCCTGTTGAAGAAGTTGGAGGGTGCAGAAAACACAGCCATGGCCCCCGGCAAGGGAAGTGTGAACAGAGTGAACCAAGTCATGGTGTGGTTCTGGGGGATATAGAGACACATCTTTTACCACCAAAAAATATATCTAAGAGACAAGTTTTCTATGTGTTGTCACAAAATTTTCAAGGTGTTTTGGAAATGTGTTGCATATTGTATTATGATGTATTTGGCATTATTGCACCCAGAAATCAGATTGGCACTTTGATGGCATCAATCTCTACTTCAAAGGCCATCTCTATATTCCACTTCAGGGGACCTCATCTGGAAGTCTCTTTAAGAGACAAGTTTTCTGTGTGTTATCATAAAATTTTCAAGGTGTTTTGGAAATGTGTTGCATACTGTATTATGATGTATTTGGCATCATATTCTATATAGAAGAGAAATGCATTGTGATACACAAAACGATGATAGTGCTGCATAAAATAACATTTGTGTTACACAATTTATCATATATGACAAATATTCTGGGTTTTCATATTTAAAATATGGTCTGGCAACATGTTCCAAAGTGTAAGTAGAATGTAATTAATAAAACTAATCTTGTAGCTGATAAAAACTGATAAAAATGGAAATCATCTTGATAAGAACTGATAAAAAGATCAACTCCTTTGATAAATATAATAAAGCATCTAGCCTTTAGATAAAACTTGATAACAGTGATCTACACTTAGATAAACTCAGATAAAACATGGTCACAGTGATCTACATTTAGATAAGCTTAGATAAACTTGCTATTATAATCTAATTATAACGTCAAATAGGATGTTTTAAAGATTTGATTTATTTAGCTAGCTTTATATAATACAATATCTTGTTCTATATAGCACAACATCTCACCTTATGTAGCACAGCAACCTCCTTGTATAGTATAGCAGCTTCTTTTGTGTACCACAGTCATCTTCTTATATAACACAGTTACTTCTTTTATATAACACAATAGTCCCTCTTATGTAGCACAACAGTTCTTTTTGAGTAGTATAATGGTTTCTCTTGTGTATCATAGTCCCATTTGGACATAATACAGATAACTCACAATATTTCAGCAATATCTTGTATAATACTTGAATATTTTTTCAAGGTATTTAAGCAAATTCTCATGATATTTCAACAGATTTTTATAATACTAGAATATCTTCTTGTATTTAATCTGACTTATCCATATACTCTTTTAGTAGTAGTTGATTTCATGGATTAACTCTCTGAATAAACACTTATTTATGTATATTGCTAGAATCAATGGCTTTTTCTAGACCATTACTTCTAGATCTTTATTATATAGCTATTATATTTTTAGTATTCTATGACAATATATAAACATATGAGGAAATAAATAATGTTATTGAATACATATTTGTAATTATTTTAAATTAGTTAATGATAACTAGCTCAATTAGCAAAGAGGATTTTAGAAATATATTCCTTACATACTCAAGAGGTATATTCAATATATTAATTCACATATTTATATAAAATGTTTTTTATGATCTGTAAAATATATAAACAATAATATCCTATTGTTAATTTTAGACATGTCATATGTCAAATTTAAAATATCTTTTGTCAAGTATAATAAATGAAATATTTTATTACATAGCTTGCATATTGAATTGCACATATATAATTAAATCTGAAAAAACAACATAGATATTACTTTCATAATCATATATGAAAATATTAATATTTGATTCTATTTACTATTTCACATATATATATTTTAATTTATAAAACTTTCAATAAATTGTATATTCTATTAATAGATTAGTGTAGCACAAGCTCTGGATGAGTCATCACCCTAAATATATCTTTCTGCATTAGCAAATCACACAATAAAAAACCCAGAATATTTGTCATATATGATAAATTGTGTAACACAAATGTTATTTTATGCAGCACTATCATCGTTTTGTGTATCACAATGCATTTCTCTTCTATATAGAATATGATGCCAAATACATTATAATACAGTATGCAACACATTTCCAAAACACCTTGAAAATTTTATGACGACACACAGAAAACTTGTCTCTTAGAAAGACTTCCAGATGGGGTCCCCTGAAGTGGAATATAGAGATGGCCTTTGAAGTAGAGATTGGTGCCATCAAAGTGCCAATCTGATTTCTGGGTACACAGGAAGAGGGAGAAAGCCCAAGGCAGTGGAATCGAGGAACATGTTTTTCTTGATATGGCAAGGAGCTCGTGATCATAGATGTCATAATTTCATTTGGCTGATCCAAATATTTCTGAAAAATAGGCACAGCGATATATCTGAATTCTAATGTTCTGACCACTGTGGCAGATGTTGTTGTTTACCAATGTTTTCTTGCAGCTGTCTCTGAGAGTGTGAGATTGCTTAAGGTTGGGCGGTGTTTAAATCAATGTATTGCTGCTCAGAATTTGCCTGTACTATGAATACTAAATACACTTGAAGGGACAGTGTAAAAGAACTTGTTCTGATATATGCTTTCATTCTAAATAGCCACATGCTTATGTAACATATTCTATAAGCCCAGCAGATGACAACTGATATTCCTAGTCTAGATTCCTATCTCCTTTCCTTTTATAGTTTGATTAACAAGTAGTAATCTGAAGATGCCCAGGCTTAGTATTTAAAATTACACACATGGTATTCTTGTACTATATAGCTTTGTGTTACACACTGTATTCATATATTGTATTGTGTTATATATAGTTTTCTATTGTGCTACATATATGTGATGTTGTGTATTATATATTGTATTATATTATGTTATATTATATATATATGAATGTTCTTGTATTATGTTATATATAATATTCTTAGATTATCTATTGTTTGATATTTATTATATATAATTAGATATAATTGTGACTGCAAAGTCATACTAAAAATATAATAGAGTAGTAAATATTATTTATAATAACAAACAGGAATAGCAAATGATTTAATTCTAACAATTACTATCATATAGTACTCATTAGTTATA
>JBBPMC010001551.1:0-10276 GCA_038090115.1 Strobilomyces echinocephalus | reverse complement strand
CCACGCCTTTCGGCACCGCAAGCACCGATAATCTTCCACGTGCACACCGGAAACGAACTTTGGTTGACGAGCTGGTCGACGACGCGGAAGCGCGGAGATATGCAAAAAAGAAGTTTGATGAGTTGCAAAGCGTAAGAGGAGCAAAAGGGAAGAAGACGCTTCATAAAAAGAACGACCGTCGCAAGCCAAAGTGGTAGTACTATGCACTGATCAATCTAGATGGCTACGACTAGTCCCCCCCGATCTCCGGGGCAATGACTCACTCGCTGGGCAGCAACCCCTCTTGTAACGGCAGACTCTTCGGTGGAATGTCCAGGACTGTTCAATGCAAGTCATGGTGGGCAAGCCCGCAGATATCTAAGGTGATGGTTATCGAGTTGCAGTTTTCCACTGTAATTGCACCAAACTGAAATAGCCATTTCGCGCAAATGAGTGTGCGACAGGCAGTCATACGAACACCGTATGCCCAGCACACCACTCCGATACGAACGACCAGCAATGCCGGAGTATACGGAGATGAAATGACCAATGTCATCAAGTCAGCTTGTGTAGAGAGGCGTGAGACAGAAAACCCAGCGGGCCACGTCCATCCAATAAACGGGACCATCAGACGAAGTGAAGCCGTCGAGGGACATGACGTGGTGGGTCATACAGATGAGCTCGTATAAGGGGCATGAGGGCACGAGAAATGCGTGAAAGTGTCAAAGGCCAAGAGCGAGAACGCGATGCATGAGTGCGGGAGTGTGAATGAGGCTGAGTTGAACCTGAAGGGAAAGAATTGAAGAAGCTACAACGGGTAGCCCAGCGCGACTCAGGCCTACCTATCCTAGTCATCGACAAACATGACCCTAGAAATCCAGGACCGAGGACAATGGGCTTCACTCTCATGATCAAGTTGACTCGCCATTACTGTTCCTTTCCCCCAGAGCTGTCGAAAACGGCTCACTTCGCATTTGGTTCACTGCAACGGCGTGACAGAAGAGAAAAGCAATGCAACTTCTTTCTCAGGTGTAGTAGGGACATGCATTATCGTTTGGGACAGGTCGACCTTCGTGTGTAGAGGCCCTGGAGGGCCATTATCCGAGTCGCTTCCCGTGAGCCTTAGACGAAGGCCCAGTGGACCTACCTGGGTTGATCACACGACGATTATCTTGTAGAAATCGCTCTGATTGTGACCAAGGTCTAATGTGAGGCAAGAGGGCCAAGAGCCTTAGAGGGAGTACCTTGCTGATTTCGGCAATGCTATTCCTCGAACCCATTGGATGCCAACATCGCCTGCCCTTTGTTCGGCGGTGCCGTCGTCACGGCTGTCCCACGTGGGCTCTCGGAGTCTTTCTACTCAGTTTGCGCCTGGGGTTCTTGGCCTTTATTCGGGTTCCGGTTGTTTTGACCGTGGACGTGTATATGCCATCTTGCTGCGCAGAGAATACACATTCTTTCCCGGCTCCAAGTATGGAGAGTGGGAGTGATGGGTAGTCGGGGAGATACTCCTTTGCTTTCAAAGACAAAGAGAAGTTTCGAAGGATAAAGATACATAGATGATTGGATTGGGATCGAGATACCCAGGGGTGGATGCGAATGCGAAGGAAACCTCAGCCATCGTATGGCATCTGCTTGATTTGCGGGTGGATGAACATTAGCTTGAATGGACGCACATCGCTAGGTTTATTCGGTGTAGATGCTCACGGGAGAAGGTCTGTATTTTGACCGAGTGTACCAGTCCTGCTTTCCCCCCGAGGAAAGCAAGACCGATACACTCGGTCAAAATAGTCATGCGTGGGAACTTAAGGACGTTACACCTCGTCCCAAATGTTCCGTCAGGTTTCACATCGTGTGAGGAGACAGCTGGTCGCACCAATACCTCTGCGGAAAAACCATGGCCAGACTACGTCGAGTGGTTCGCACCCGTCTGGTCGGACCACCTCGTTCGGCTTCAGGACAGTTCCGGAAGAAACCAAAGAGTCTCTCGTGCAAGGCGTTTTCGACAGCGTGGCGTCCAAGTACGACCTGATGAACGACGCTTCGTCTCTTGGTGTACACAGGCTGTGGAAAGACACTTTTGTTTCCTCCTTGAGACCTGGTCGCAAAGGTCCCATTAGTTGCATTGATGTCGCTGGGGGGACGGGCGACATCGCTCTCCGCATCCTCGATCACGCCCGGGAAGAGTATGCTGACAGAGAGACGACGGTCGAAATCGTGGACATCAACGCGCAGATGCTCGGCGAGGGTTTCAAGCGGTTCAAAAAGACGATGTATCACAATAGTGGGTCTGCCCTACTTTCTCCTGGGTCGTTGACTGAGCGATCCAAAGCACCGCAGGTGTCGTTCCATGAGGCCAACGCCCAGGAGCTTCCACCATCACAATTCAAAGACAGCTCGTACGACCTGTACACTATCGCGTTCGGGATCCGCAACTGCACGTCCATTCCCGCCGTTCTCAAGGAGGCGCACAGAGTACTGAAACCAGGAGGCACGTTTGCCTGCCTCGAGTTTAGTAAAGTGGGCAATCCCGTGTTGAGCGCGTGAGTCTTTCGCCATTTCGCGCGAACGTTGCTCATCGTTCGCTAGACTATACGATCAATACTCGTTCTCCGTAATTCCCCTGATGGGAACCATTTTGGCGGGTGACAGAGATTCGTACCAGTATCTGGTCGAGTCTATACGAAAATTCCCCCCTCAGGCCGAGTTTGCGGGGATGATTAGGGACGCGGGGTTCGCCACGGGTGGAGATCGCGACGGGGGGGCATGGACGGACCTGTGGGGCGGGGTTGCGTGCATTCACAAGGGGGTCAAGGCTTAGAGTACCCTCGATCCTAGGTTTTATTTTCCATAGGAGGGGATCGCACACGAGTACAGCGCCACAACCGCGCCTTTGCGGCAAGCCACCTAAGCGTCTTCCTGCTGATCTGCCTCGCGAGCCCTCCTTTACACACGACCACCACCATGGCCACCCCGTCCTCCTCATCCACACCAGGTAATTCTCCTCATCCAATGCCACCAGCCTCCGCGGACCTGGCTACCACCTGGGCCTTCCTCGAGGAGGGCGTGGATCACATCATGACCAAGCTGCAGACCGGCGTCTCGTACTCCAAGTACATGAGCCTGTACACCGTAGCGTACAACTACTGTACGTCTTCCCGCATGCATGGCACACCAGACAGCGGAGTGGGTGCTGGAAACCGCAGTGAGTAACCTCTCATACCCCTCTCTCGTCACTGGGAATTCCAATCACGATGATGGTTAACTAACCACGCCAACGCAGCTGGCGCCAATTTGATGGGCTCTGATTTATACAACAACCTCATTCGATACTTTGTTACGCATCTCAAGGGTCTCAAGGAGGTGAGGAGCAGCTTCCTGCCAGTTACCCTAAGCTGATGGAAAGCTTAGCAATCGGACACGCTGCAAGACGAGGCCCTTCTCCGATACTATGCTGGCGAGTGGGATAGGTACACGACGGGAGCAAACTACATCAACCGATTGTTCACCTATCTCAATCGTCATTGGGTCAAGCGCGAGCGAGACGAAGGTCGAAAAGGAGTCTATCCAGTTTATACAGTGCGTCGTTCACCGATTCGGTTCTTTCTTTGATGCGTGCCGACGAACGACATACAGCTGGCGCTCGTCCAATGGAAGTCCAACTTCTTCCTTCATGTGCAGAGCAAGCACGGGAAACTGGCTGGTGCTATTCTTCGACTGATCGAGCGGCAACGAAATGGCGAGACCATCGATCAGGGTCTCGTGAAGAAGGTCGTCGACTCGTTCGTTTCTCTAGGCTTGGACGAGACCGATATCAACAAGGCCTCCCTCGACGTCTACAAGGAGCACCTGGAGACGCCTTTCCTGGAGGCAACCGAAAAGTACTATCAGCAGGAATCCGAAGCGTTCCTCGCTGAGAGCAGCGTCTCTGACTACCTGAAGAAGGCTGAAGAACGTCTCAGGGAGGAGGAGGATCGCGTAGACCGTTACCTCAACACGGAAACCCGAAAACAGCTCGTTCAGAAATGCGAGCACGTCCTCATTCGACAGCACTCGGAGCTCATGTGGGAAAGCTTCCAAAGCTTGCTCGATTTCGACAAGGACGAAGATTTGCAACGCATGTATGCCTTGTTGTCTCGGATTCCAGAAGGATTGGAGCCGTTACGGAAGAAGTTTGAAGAGCACGTCAAGAAGGCCGGTTTATCAGCTGTCTCGAAATTGGTCGGGCAAGGTACGGAAGGTGCCGACGGCCTAGACCCCAAGGCATACGTCGACGCTCTGTTGGAGGTGCATCGTAAGAACTCGGAGACAGTGACGCGCAGCTTCAGGGGGGAGGCAGGATTCGTTGCCAGTCTCGACAAGGCTTGCAGAGAATTCGTCAACCGGAATGCAGCGACGGGAACGTCGAGCACCAAATCGCCAGAATTGCTTGCCAAGCACGCTGACATGCTGCTGAGGAAGAACAACAAGATGGCAGAGGAAGAAGATCTCGAGGGCGCCCTTAACCGCGTCGTACGTCCTGTCTGATCCCTGTCTTCCTACCACTCGCTGACGACGATGCGGTCTAGATGATCTTGTTCAAGTATATCGAGGACAAGGACGTCTTCCAGACGTTCTACACGACCAAGTTGTCGAAACGGCTGATTCATACCGTGTCAGCGTCGGACGAGAGCGAGGCTAGCATGATTTCCAAGTTGAAGGAGGCATGCGGTTTCGAGTACACCAACAAACTCCAACGGATGTTCACAGGTATGCTCTACAATGTCGTCCCCTGGTATTCAGGTAGTAACGCGGCGCGAACAGATATGAGTCTGAGCAAAGACTTGACTGATCAGTTCAAGGACAGGATGCAACAAAACCACGACGACATGGACATCAACTTTACCATCATGGTGCTCGGGACCAACTTCTGGCCTCTCAACGCTCCTAATAACGACTTTATCGTCCCGCCCGAGATCCTGCCCACGTACGATCGGTTCTCCAAATACTACCAGACGAAGCATTCAGGGAGGAAGCTCACATGGCTGTGGAACTACTCCAAGAACGAGCTGCGAACGAGCTATCTGAACCAGAGATACTTCCTGATGACAAGTTCGTACCAGATGGCGGTGCTGTTGCAGTACAACAACCACGACACGCTTTCGTTGGAAGAGCTCGCGACTGCCACCGCGATCAGCAAGGATATACTGGTGCAGGTGTTGTCGCTCCTCGTCAAGGCCAAGATTCTCGTCAACGAGGAGACGGATCAGTATGATTTGAACCCCAGTATGTCCCAGATCTGATCCCTTCCCTGCCGTCGGTTTATCGTTGGATGTAGACTTCAGGTCGAAGAAGATTCGTGTCAACCTGAACCAACCGATCAAGGCTGAAGTGAAGGCGGAATCGTCCGAAGTCCTCAAGACCGTCGACGAAGATCGCAAATACGTGATCCAAGCGACCATCGTCCGGTACGCCCGCGTCTTGTTCTCCTCTGGTTGGACATGCCGCTCATTCGGTCGCCCAGTATCATGAAGGCGCGCAAGACGATGAAGAACCAACCGTTGATACAGGAAGTCATCTCGCAGATCTCTCAAAGGTTTGCTCCCAAGATTCCCGACATCAAAAAGGTGAGCGACTGACCCCGAGCGTTCCGTCCAAGCTGACGCGTGCGACGCGCTCGCAGGCCATCGATACATTGCTCGAAAAGGAGTACATCGAGCGAGTGGACGGCACGAGGGACACGTTTGCATATGTCGCATAGATATGATGCTTTGAATAATTTCCCCCCTTTCTGTTTCTTGTACTCTACAGTGGAGTCGTAATATACCTCGGGTGTAGGATTTGCGTAGCATCTGTCTCTTCGCTCAACTCGCCGATGTAAGACCCTCCCGTGTCCGAGTCAAAAAGAGCAGTCGCAGGGAATTCCCCCGGGGGGAACGTCTAGCCCTCGTCGAACGGGCTGGTAGTAACGACGAGACGGACACCCCGGAGAGTCCCCCTGGGGTTCATGGCGTTGGACGAGAACGAGACCGGGGGATGCGTCGATCGGGACACGGACAGACGTTCGTTGGGATGTTCTGTCCTGGCTGTGGCGACGGACGCGAGCACCGCGACTCGGACATCCGTGGTGCTCGGGACATGAAGAGAAGCGATGCGGTTCGCAGAAGAAGAAAAGAGATATGGTACGATGGACAGGTTTGCGTAGTGCGTTCATATCGAGTAAAAGGACATCCGAGAAGAAGTAAGTAGATATGAAGACGGCTGTGTCATGAAGAGGCTGTAACTTTGCAATTGGGGACTCTTCCCACGACGACGAGACCATGAACCTCCGCGATGCGCTGCTGCGAGGGCTGGCCGACCTGCCTGGGACGCGCACGTTCCACGTCCACGTCCTCGCATCGACACCCAGGAAACACAGCAACCTCTATCCCTATGCATCGCCACGACCCAAGACGTATCTCCAGGAGGTGCTCGTGCTGCTCTCGGAACAGCCCAGCGCAGACGCGCCGAGGGTGTTCGTGTCTGCCATCGAGGCGTCGCTGTACCACATACCGACTACGTCCAGCGCGGTGCTCTACGTATCCAAGGTGGACTCGACGGGCCAAGGCAAGAGCCCGTCGCCCACGCAAGCGCTCGTGCGGGCGTTCCTGAGCTACTACGTGGACCCGGCCAGTCGACCGGTGCCGGTCGCGCACGTGTGGGTGCATCTGTTCGCGCGGGCGCAGGGGCAGTACCTGTTCCCGAACTCGGCCGAGTACGCGGGGAAGCGACCGCTGACGGACGTGGCGCTGTGCGCGTGGTGGAAGCGACTTCTGGGCAGGGTCGGGTCAGAGGTGGGTGCACGGGCGGGGGCAGGGATGCGGGTGGAGCTGTATCACCTGCTGCCGGGACTGGGGGAGGGGGAGGCGTCGCAAGCGCTGGAGCGGGTGTACGGGACGACGTCGGTGCCGTGGAGATATGGGCACCCGTATGGGAGCGAGGTGCGGCTGCCGATCGGGGACGGGGACGAGGTGGGACACATCGGACATGTGGTGCCGTGGTTCGACGACGACCCGAAGGCGCGGTTCCTGGACGAGATCGCGAACACGACGGAGGAGGGGGTGCGATCGCCGGAGCGCAAGCGTGCGCGGACGAGCGACGGGGGGGAGCGGGGGGAGGGGGAGACGGGGGGGGAGGAGAAGACGCTGAAGAAGGTGACGATGGAGGAGTTCTGGGAGCGGATGTCGTTTCGGCAGGAATGCATCGCGGGAGCGGTGACGGGGTTCTTCGTCATGGCGACGTCGAGCACGGCAGCAGGGGCACCGGAAGGGGAGCGGAGTTGGACAGGGGTGACATGGCAGCTGACACAGCGGGTGCTGAGGACGCTGATGACGGGGCACGAGTTCTCGACGGTCGACCGGGCGGTGTGGTCGACGCGGGTTCTCGAAGAGGCGATCAAGGGGCTCTGCAGCGAGACGTACGCGAGCGAAGTGTACGGGTCGATTGCAGTGCACAACTCGGATGCGCCACGCACTAGCAGTAGCGAGGGACGAGGACGAGTCCGGGTGCTCGAGGTGCGACGGAGAAAGAGGGGTCCACAGTAATTAACTAGTGCTCGCTTCTCTCTTTTCTCTTTTTTTTTTTTTCTTTCCTTGTTCGTCCCGTCATGATGCAGTCGCTTCCGTCGTTTGCGCAGGCGTTCAGCAGCGAGTCCCTCAGCGAGAACCCCCTCAGCAACGCGCTGCCCCCCATCCAGCCCCCCAAGAAACGCTCCCGCGAAGACAACCGTCCCCCGTAAGTCCCCCTCTTCCCCGCCCCGTCCCCTCCTTCAAACGCCCTCCCAGCCCCGACGACCCACGACAGTCCCCCAGAGTCAAGCAGGAGGAGGACAGGGACCTGCCCCCCCGCTCCCCGTCCCGCTCCAGAGACTCGTCCGTCGCCTCCAAGAGACGCCGTGTCACCGCAGACTCCCCCGAGCCCGTCCCACCCCAGCCCCAGAAGAACCCACCTTCCCCGCCCATCACCGATCAGTCGTCCACCCCAAAGCTCCCCCGCCCCACCACCGTCGTGAACCGTGCGACGAGGCCCTGCTCTCCCCCACCCCCACCGATGATCGCTCCCCCGCCCGACCCCTCCAAACCTCCCCCTCCAGCCCACTCCCTCGCCCCTCCCCCGATCAGCTTCGCCCGTCGTCGCGCCGCCCAGCCCGGCGCCCGCAAAAAGAAACCCGCAGACATCCTGATCAGTCCCCGTGGCGTTGGCCCCTCCGATCCCCTCGCCCCTCTCATACAGAGCGCTCCTCCCGTCCCAGACCCCGGCCGCTTTACGATGGCCATTCCACGCCTCCCGCTCGCTCTCACCAATACCCAGTCCACGCGCAGGGTCGCAGGAAACGTCCCTCCCACCCCCACCCGCTTCAGTCTGCAGGGCAACGCAGCCACCCGCGCCGTGCCGTCCCCGCCCAGCCTCTCCGTTCCCATCGCCAGCGCCGTCGTGCCCCCCACCCCCCACGCGCTCCAGCTCCCCGGCTGCTCGGGCGACAAGTCCGCGTTCCTCGCCCCCTTCGAGGTCTTTTACGACGCGCTCAACGACTCGAAGCAGCTCAAGAGCTGGCTGGCCGACCAGCTCCAAAAGTCGAACGCGCTCGTGACGTCTCTCAAGCAGCAGCAGGACAAGATGGACGAGATCGTCCAAGACCTCGTCGAGAAGCGCACGCGCGCCATGCGCGACGAGATGGCCATGCTCCGCCAGCGGATGGAGTCGCTCGAAGAGGCTCTCCTCGCCGTCCGCGCAGAGTCGTCGTCGTCGACCACCAGGGGACAGGACGCCCCTGGTTTCGCATACCCCAAGTCCCATCAGAACGGCGCAGATGCGCGGTTTCCCGGTCGCGCACCCGACGCGATCCCCGGGGCCACCTCAGAGCAGGAGCACCAGTCGTCCATGTCGCCCCCCGGACGCCGGCTGTCCATCTCGGCCGTGAGCGGGCGTTCCGAGGGCTCGTTCACCCTCGGAGGACATTGTCGGCGGCCATCTGGGTCGCAAAGCTCTGCCAAGACGACGCCGAGGCTGTCGTCGAGCTCGCGACCGGCGGACGCGCGGGCTGCTTCCCGGATGTACTACGCCGGGACGTACGGGAACGGCATCGAAGCGCAGACGTCTCGGGACGGCCCCAAGACGTGATTTCGCCTATCTTTCTAGACTGGACCTACACATACACTACGCTTCGACCTCTGATTTATAGCTCGATCTTCTTGCGTCGCTTGCTCCTGGAAAAGATGATCACGTTCGTTCGACTAGTTCTGCGTCTTGAATGATTGTTATGTGTACTTTATATGGGGGATGTATGATATGGACCGCTTGGTGCGATGCTTGGTACATAGCGATGCCGTCGAGGCACTGTCGTAATGAGACGCATGGGATCGACCAAATGAATTGGCGGTGGAGGTGCTCGATCATCCGAAGGTTCAGCGGTCCGTGGCGCTGCCGTGGGTATCACCGCTTTCTTCTGAACCAACACGATGCTCAAGCCACGCCTCACGCGATTCTACGCCACGCGTCGTCCAGAGAGGCCACCTGCGCGTTTCCCGGACCCGCTGCGCAACGCAGCTGTGACCCCGCTCGAGGGCGGCAAACTGTCCTTCATCCACAGACCCCCGCCCACCGCGCCGTCGCCCCACTCGACGACGCTCGACCCTGCGTCCCCGCTCCTGCGCCCCGCGACCACCACGGGTGGGGCCCTCCCGCCGCTGCTGCGCCCCTCGGCGTACCGACCCGACCCACCCCGTCTGTCACGCGACGCCATCGAGCGGCTGCGCGCGCTAAGACGGAACGACCCAGTGACGTACGGGTGCCGCAAGCTCGCCGGCATGTTCGGGTGCACGCCCGCGTTCGTGTCGCAGGTGGCCGCCCTGCCACGGACGCTAAGGAGGACGTTTGGAAAGAAGGAGGAGGAGCGGGCGAACAAGGTCAGAGAGGGATGGGGGGAGAGAAAGGCGACGGCGAGGGCGGTGAGGGAGCGGCGGCGCGCGTTTTGGTAGAGCCGGCGAGGAGCGGAGGGGACGTTACGTCGGTCCGGTGTGATCCCGTTCGGAAACCTCGCTTCGTTATGGACCCTCTCTTTTTTTTTGTATTACCCGAGAAATGTTTGCTTTTGCTGTTCGCTCCGTCTTGAGAGTTCCCGCTTCGTTGGCCCGCCGATTTCACGCCATGCCCGTCGCCCGGTTTCCCCCTCGGTTCGCCGACACCGACCACCGCCAGCGCTGTCTGGCGCAGCTCCGTTCCAAGTCGGTCTCCCTCGAGAAATACATCTACCTCAACGGTCTCAAGGGCCGCGACGCCA
>JBBPMC010001550.1:0-10277 GCA_038090115.1 Strobilomyces echinocephalus | reverse complement strand
CTAGTTCACTTGGGCATCATCCTCCCTAAGGCACACCCAGCCTAGATTCCAACTTATCCTCT
The DNA here is from genome assembly GCA_038090115.1 of Strobilomyces echinocephalus. NCBI lineage: Eukaryota > Fungi > Basidiomycota > Agaricomycetes > Boletales > Boletaceae > Strobilomyces > Strobilomyces echinocephalus. Next base: position 10,215 of record JBBPMC010001550.1, on the reverse strand, counting down.
CACTCTCCAAAGAGCTCTTAGTTGCCAAGTGGTAACCTGAGGACTTAGGTCTTAGGGTTGTATCACACACTACATGCTGTATTGGGCTACTGAAGTACACTGAGTATGTTCCTTATCTCTTATCTTGCCAACTGTTTGCAGCACTTGCTGTGCAGCTTCTTCTGTGTCATGCAACCTTGTATATCTTTCTATTTCCTTTCTCATCTTGGTCCATGTGCAGTAGCCTTCCTTAGTATATAAACCCTGTTGCTACTGCCAGTGTACTTTAGCTTCAACCTACTTAGAACTCCACCAATAACAGTCATAGTGCATCTGGAATGGTCCAAGATTATATCTGAGCTCTTTCAGCATCATTTTGACCCATACAGCCTGGTATGAACAGTAGGCAACTGCATGGGTATACTCCGGGGTATTGTCATATGCTGTATCCCAAGTCCACTCTGCCACGTTCCGACACACTCCGCCATGCAGAACTCATGAACTCTGCCGTGATCTCGTGTTAGACACAACGCCGCGCCTTTGGAGTTTCACTCTGCCACCCATCTCAGTTCCCCTTCCACTTATGTTCATCCTTGTAATCCTTGTAGTCTTAGTTTCGCCTCTTAGATCCCTCCGCACCTGTGCTCGCCTATGCTGCACAGCTCCGGCTATGTATGTCCCGACTCCATTCTCCACTTTCTGGTTATGTTTCTTTCTGACTAACTCATAGCTGTACTCTGTTACTAATGTGATGTCCGCACTCCGTATATATAGTTGTAGATACGACCTCTGTACCTTCAGTCTGATTATCGACTAGATATCCTCACTCCGCAACTCAGTCCACTTTGAGTCTCCCCTGTCCTCCCCTCTGTTGTCCTCTCCGCAAATCCGGGACTAACATCATGAGCAGCAAGGGCGCAGCGCTCCGCTTGAGTCGCTGAAGCCGAAGTCCCAAACCCCTCCGACCTCTTAGCTCCGACGTTCCGGAGCTACAGCGGAGTGAGCGGACCCAGTTCTAACAAACTCCAAGTTTGCGAAGGGACTCATTTCGCCTTCGCAGTTCTCGAAAATCATCGACGCAATGTGTATGTGTGCATATATGCGTGGACTATGGTGCCTGCCCGCTCCAAGTGGTCCGCTCCAAAAGGCCCCGGCAAGAAATCCACCTACATTGAAGAGGATGACGACGCCTCTGATATGGAAGCTGCGGTACCTGCCCGCTCCAAGTCGTTGGCTCGGAAAGGCCTCCGCAAGCAGTCCACCTACGTTGAAGAGGATGACGACACCTCTGATATGGAAGCTGCGGTACCTGCCCGCTGTAAAACAGCGATCCTCTCTGTGCTTACACACAGGGGACCAATGGTAGGGGTCTTGGGCGCGATAGGCTCGACCCAAAGGGGGTCCAAGAGCGTTTGCTGATGTCTTGAGGCCTTGAGGGTGGACCGACGCTTGGTCCGAAGGCACGGGAAAGCGGAGTCCGAAAGTCCGAAGTGCGGACTCGGTAGAGAAGGTCGAGGAGAGACTGGGGGAAGGTAGAGGAGGTAGGTAGGAAGGTCTTCGGTCGTTGGGAAGGGTTTTTGGGCGGTCTGACAGGTGGTAGAAGCGCAGGTAGATGGTAGGAAAAGGCAGGTAAAAGGTAGATACATGTGTAAATACATGTGAAGTCCTTAAGTAGGTCCGAAATAGCGTAGCTAAGGTACTACACACTGTCAGAGATAGGGGAGACCTAAATAGGGTGGTCCGAAGTGAAAGGAAGCGGTCCAAGGACTGTAAAATGGGCCAACGCATAGTCCGGACCGCGGGAAAAAGCGTCGGTTGTGCGGACTTTGGGCCGAGAACGTTGGTCCACTTGCAATAGGGCCGAAAGTGGTCCGGGCCGTCGGTCTTTTGGCCTGAGACGTCGTCAGGTGGTTGGGGTTGGACTAGCTGTCATCGGGGCAGGCCTGAAAAGTGGCAAATCGCATGGATATCACCCTAGAGCGGTACCGAGCTCTACACCGCTCCAAGTCATCAGCTCAGAAAGGTCCCCGCAAGCAGTCTACCCGCGCTGAAGAGGACATTGTAAAACAGTGATCCTCTCTGTGCTTACACACAGGGGACCAATGGTAGGGGTCTTGGGCGCGATAGGCTCGACCCAAAGGGGGTCCGAGAGCGAATGCTGAAGTCTTGAGGCCTCAAGGATGGACCGACGCTTGGTCCGAAGGCGCGGGAAAGCGGAGTCCGAAAGTCCGAAGTGCGGACTCGGTCAAGAAGGTCAAGGAGAGACTGGGGGAAGGTAGAGGAGGTAGGTAGGAAGGTCTTTGGTCGTTGGGAAGGTTTTTTGGGCGGTCTGACAGGTGGTAGAAGCACAGGTAGATGGTGGGTAAGAGTAGATAAAAGGTAGATACATGTGTAAATACATGTGAAGTCCTTAAGTAGGCCCGAAACAGCGTAGCTAAGGTACTACGCGCTGTCAGAGATAGGGGAGACCTAAATAGGGTGGTCCGAAGTGAAAGGAAGCGGTCCGAGGACTGTAGGATGGGCCGATGCATGGTCTGGACCGCGGGAAAAAGCATCGGTCGTGCGGACTTTGGGCCGAGAACGTCGGTCCACTTGCAATAGGGCCAAAAGCGGTCCGGGCCATCGGTCTTTTGGCCCAAGACGTCGTCAAGTGGTTGGGGTTGGACTAGCTGTCATCAGGGCAGGCCTGAAAAGTGGCAAATCACCTGGATATCACCCTAGAGCGGTACTGAGCTCTACAACGTCGTCGTCTCTGAAATGGAAGCTGCGGTACCTGCCCGCTCCAAGTTGTCCACTCCAAAAGGCCCCGGCAAGAAATCCACGTCGAAGAGGACATTGACATGTTTGACTCAGAGGCTCCGGCGCCCACAAAGGCCGCATCCATTGCAAAGTCCCAGAACGTCGGCCATACGATTCATCTGGACGGCAACTATACCAACGTGGATGGCAAGACTCAAGGCCCAGTGGCCGACTCACCACTCGCCCAATTCTCTGATGACGAGGACAAGGACAACATAGACCCCACAGAGAGTGGCTGTGCAGCATCTGACGTCCCTGCGAAACGCCACGTCAAGCCTCGAGCTCCCAAGTGCCGCAACTGAGGTCGATGACGATATGGCTCCGCCGCCTCAGAAGAAGAGAAAGAAGGCATCCACCCGACCTTCAACTGCGGTGAAACGGAATCCGGCACACGGCAGGCGCGCCAATGGCTTCTAAGTCTGTGTATGTCTTTTCTTTTGACGCTACTAGCTTGCTGACTCCCGCGTCATAGTGACATATATTGTCGACTACTGTCACAACACCTGGGCTCTACGCTTCAAAACTTTCTTGCTCACCAGTCACCCCTATACCTCACCATCGCTTTCTTGCTCGTCAATTGCAACTCTTACAGTTGAAAACCAAGTTTCTTGTGCTCCACACCTTGCTTCGTGTTCGTGCTCAGTGTACATTTTGGACGCTACGTTATCGAGGTGATCGCATTGTTCATGTACGATGTACTACCGTGTAGTTGCTAATGTTATTTGACCCCCGTCAACCGGTGTGACGTGCAGGGCCTGGCAAGGCCTTGCGATCCTAAATCAGCCTAGCAAGGCCATACAAGGCCTTGCAAGGTCGTGTAAGGCTCCTGCGACGAGGCCGGCCTTGCTAGCTCGGAGTATTTCCTCACAAGGCATTGGGAGGCTGGCTTGGCTTATGGGGCCTTGCAAGGCCCTGTATGGCCTTGTTAGCCTCTGACCTTTTCGCTGATGACTCGTCGTCACGCAGAAAGTCACCCTGGCGTCACTTGCCGAACTGTGCTGTGGCTGAGTTTGAACATTGTTCGGTCTGCCGTGTCCGTGCTGTGTCGCAGCCACCCCGGGCCGGCACGCTGTGCCACTTCACAGGTCGAATGGTCGACGTAGCCAGCGCAGCGGAAAGCACCGTGCAACCTCTGACCCGACATACAAACATAACAAGTCGCGGGTGCAGCGCAAAGCCTAGCAAGTGGCCTCTACAAGTCGGTTGTCGCAGCTGCTGAGGCTCAAAATGTGCGTTGTGACAATCTTTGCGGTCTGATCACAGTGATCAGCGACACAGGTTTGTACTTAGTCGATGTGCAACATCGAAAACGACGCAGATACAATCTCCGGAGTCCAATTGGCAGCATGACAGTCTGAAAACAGTGCCGAACTGAGCTTGTGACCATCCATGACCATTCGTGACTTTTGTGTGACTGCCGAAGTTACTGTTTTAAAATTCAACGGCCCTTCGGGCAACCCTGGACACAAGGTCCATTAATAAATAATGTTCACCATGTTTAGCATACATTATTGTAAATATTAGTTTGAACATCTCACACATATAACATATGAAATATCATAAATATTATGATAAATTTTGCTACATAGTTAGTGTACTCCTAGTAGGTATATCTAGGTTTATATTTATCATAATGTTTTGATATCACACACTTTATATGCAGAAGATATTCAAACTAATGTTTACAATAATGTATGCTAGCATGGTGAATGTTATTTATTGATGGACCTTGTGGGACCCGCGAGTCACTTCGACGAGGTGTGGGAAACACGGATCTGGTAGAATATGTGACTGTCCGACAAGCTAACACAGGGCAGAAGTGTCTCAAGGTCTCCGGAGTCAGCCTTTGAGACCCCCCGGTAATGTCATCACTCCCTGGAGGCAACAGTTGCCTCAAGTGCCCAGGTTCCTGCGGGAAGATCACTACATTGCCTCGATTGAATCGTCGCGAGCACTCCTCCAGAACATAACCTCCATTGAATCCTCTCCGCATGTAATGATGCATGATAACGGATGACCTTGCACAGGAACAAGCATCAGATCGAAAGGTGATGCTGTCACGAACACGTCGGAAACACCCTCGGGCAGGCTATCATGACCGTAGTACAGAAAATTCGCGAGCGCGTATCTGGGCTGCCGCGCGTGTTTTCTGAGCAAGGCGCTGCGACTGTCAACTGATCGAGGGCGCAGACGTTCCACGGATTGTGTTCCTATACAACACGCGATCATACGTCGTCGGAGGGACGCAAGCAGGGAGGGAGTCATTCGTCGACAATGTCAAATCAGTCTTCTCTATACCGACCCCCTCTGCATCGGATGAAGGAACGGACCACGCCCACTCGCGGATGATATCCAGCTTCTGTTCCCAGCTCTTCAACTCGGGAAAAGACCCATGAACACCTTGCTGTCGAGCCTCCCGGTCGCGAACGCGAGTTTCTCGCCGGCGCTGGACGTCCGCCTCCAAATGTTTAGCGCGGACCTTCGGCGCTGCAGCGAGCCGCGCCGTGCGTAGTCTCTTTGTGCGGATCGCGACTAGCTGACCACGTTCATCCGACCAATCCCTCGCCGGCGGCAACAAAGGGACCAGAACGTTGGAACGCCCGACTTTCAACATACAAAAGAGAAACCTCCGCGGAGGGCAGCGACATTCTTTGTGCATCCGCACGGCATCCAGCAGAAAAATGCGCTTATCGCGAGGCGACACGAGGATCCCGTGAAGGGCACTGATCTGGAGAAGGTGCACTCGTGTGAGATAAAGAAACTCCTCGACGAACCGAACCACGTCGGCAATCATCACAGGCATGTATACCCCGCACGGGTACATAATTCGCTGTTCGACCATCATGGAATCGCATCCGATGAATTCGAAATCTCGGCGTAACTCGGCGAACGTTACAATATGGTCCACGTCGGACGAACTACCCGGTGGACGAGAATCGACCACGCTCCATACAGCTGAATTAAACATAAGCCTCAACAGAGACGGGCGACAAGCTCTCGCACATACCATCCATCGGATTCGGGAAGCCGGCGAGAAGGGCAGGACGCCCCTCACCTTTCACTCAATTGAATCTCCGATTGGAATATTCAACGCCGCAGCGCGAATTGGCATCAGACACCGTATAAACCTGGAACCCTAATCGGGTCCAGGAATTTTACCCCTCAGCATAGCCACGCCACCTACCGCTAAGCCCTCGCTGAAAGGGGGGTGTAACGATCGCACGTCAGTACGCCTACTCTACCGACTTTAGTTCCTGGTTTCAGAACTCATCCGCTGTCTTCGTTGCTATGTAACCCGAGACCGCCTGTGCCCATGCTATGCCTAACCCTTGCCCTGGACCCCGCTTCCTGTGCGTATCCGTTTCACTTCTACACATAGACGTCGCCTAGCTACCGTATATAAAGGCGACCGTATGCCCCCACGTAAAGGCAGTCATCCGAATACAGAGGACCTGACCTGACGTCACAGCTGTTCTCCAACAACATCCTCCAGCTGCAGGTGGGTTGTGATTTAGGAAATTTAAGCAGCCTACATACCATACCCTCAGCAGAGTTTACCTCCTCAGGCTTCCCCTCCCCACAACAATACTCGCCACCGCAGCGAACCCAGCCAGTCGCAGCGCCCCAAATGTCCCTTACTCAGCCCGCGCCCACTCGTAAGCGGAAAGTTGGTCCCGACGATTTCAACTTCCTAGCTGTTCTCGGAAAGGGAAATTTCGGCAAAGTCATGCTCGCAGAGGAAAAGAAAACCAATGCGCTATACGCGATCAAAGTCCTGAAGAAGGAGTCCATCATCGACAATGGCAAAGCGGAGAGGTACGATTCTCGTGCTGCGGTATGATCGACGACAGTCGTTGATGGTCGTTTAGCGCTTTCTCGGAGAAGGGCGTGTTCCTGACTGTAGCTCGCGAACCCCATCCCTTCTTGCTCAGTCTTCATTCTTGCTTCCAGACGGAGGCTCGGGTCTACTTCGTGATGGAGCACGTGAGCGGGGGAGATCTCCTTCGGCACATCCAGCGCGAGCGGTTTTCCACCAGCCAGGCAAAGTTCTATGCGTCCGAAGTTCTTTTGGCATTGGAGCATCTCCATGCCAACGGGATCATCCATCGGCAAGTCGTATTTATGTTATGCTGCGTGCACGTCGAGTTGATCGTGAAGAATAGTAACTTGAAGCTGAACGATATCCTACTGGCGCCCGATGGCCACGTCAAGCTCGCAGACTATGGGCTTTGCAAGGAGGACATGTGGCATGGTTCTACGACGGGCACCTTCTGTGGCACGCCAGAGTTCATGGCTCCCGAGGTTCGTCCCGTCAACTGCCCGGGTGGCAATGCAGCCGACGTTCTACTTGACAGATTCTTCTCGAACAACGCTACGGACGCGCTGTTGACTGGTGGGCCTTTGGCGTCGTGGTCTACCAAATGCTGCTGGGACAGTCGCCTTTCCCAGGTGACAAGGAAGATGAAATATTTGACGCCATTCTGGAAGACGAACCGATATACCCGATCACCATGCAGAGGGACGCCGTTCCGCTCCTGCAAAAGGTGATGACCGTGCGGCTCTGATTCGTCTTGTCTGACGCTGAGACGACCGCAGTTATTGACAAAGGACCCTAACCATCGACTCGGTTCTGGCAGGCGAGACGCTGAGGAGGTCAAGCGCCATCCGTTCTTTAAAGACGTCAACTTTGACGACGTGTTCAACAAGCGGATTCCTCCGCCCCACTTACCGATCATCGTAAGTTTTCCTGTCAAGTCCGTCGAACTCGATCCTGAGGCTGTCGTAGAACGGCCGTACGGACACGAGCAACTTTGACGAAGAGTTCACACGCGAACAACCGACGTTGACCCCGGTGCACGGTCAATTGTCATCACGCGATCAGGAAGGGTTTGCCGGGTTCTCTTGGGTGAGTAGTACCGTCGATGGCCCGCACCGTATCCTAACGATCTTGATTCAGGTGGCTGCTTGGGCGGATGTTTGATGGACATCGTTTTTTCATAAACGACATTTTGTCTTCTCTCTTGTTTTGCTACCATTAATACTACTTGGATTGTCTCGCAACCGACATCGTACGGATGACCGTGACCGGTGACGCGCAGTCATTGACGTTTGGAACTGGTGGAGACGACGTGGGCGCCGGTTCTGGGCACCGTCCCAGCTCTGATATCATCGTACTACGCTCTCCGCAGAAGAAGAGTGCGCGGTGGTCGACGCACGCCTTCCTCAGTATGGCGATGTGGTAATTGGACACAGCTGTGAGGATGAACGGTGGGAGCGCCATTGAACACGACCAGGGGCGCGGTGGGACCGGGCAAGGCGGAGAAGGCGCCTTGAGGGTAGACCGGGGAGCGCATGCCAAAGGACATGGGGGGGTCTCGCAGAGTTCGGGGGGCATATGTAGTAGCAATTCGTTCCAAGGGACTTGGACGGAACCTGCAGGCTGCGGCAGCGCCTGCCATAGAGCGGCAGAGTAAGACAGGGCGTGACAGACGGGCGCCTGTGTCGCGCCTGTCCCGTAAGGCCACCGCAATGGACAACTCCCCCACAAGATGTGTATGCCAAAAACCTGCCGAACATCGCGGGTACCACTTGTGGGTTCCTCAGTTGTATAACACTCACTGTGACCTCCCGCGCGAAATGATCAAGATGGGATCCAGATTGGCGATTTAGGCATCGTGGACACCTGAGACAGCGGGTTCAACGTCCTTCTCAACGTACGAAAGCCTGCTGACCACCCTCTCCGTGCACGTTGGAAAAACAAGGGATCTCCAACATTTGATCCCATTCCCCTGGATTGCCAAGATATCGTTGTCAAGTCGGACGCTGTCCACATCAACACCGTTATTATGTCATCTGTTCAAGTTGAATCAATATACTCACAACACAACTTGAAGGTCATTCTAACTCATGCATCGACCCGGCGCTCAGCCATCCAGAGTATATATTTGGCGGTGACATTGTGGTTGCTGAAGCACTGACGCTTCCATAGCGCTGAATACGAATTTGCTCCATCCTCCAGAAGGTGCAATTCTGATTCTTCCAGAAGTGAAAGCAATGAAGTACTTAGTTGTTGAGTTTTGTGCGGTCATCCATTGTCATGCAAGTTGTCACTCCCCGAGTACTTGCCGAATTGTAACTGAGGCCAGGAGGAAATGTTGTTGATGCTGCGACTGGGACGCATGGCATCGTGTTTCCGAACAATCCCTCGATGATTGGCGTCAGTGCATTAGTGCTGGAGAATCGGAGCATGAGCTGGCCCAGTGTGACGAGCTCTACATGATATTGTGTTCAACATCGTGGGACCTGCACTCTCGACCCTGCTCTCTGCCTTCAAGTTGTTTCAGTTCGCAGGTCTGACATCAAACTATACGAAAGCTGTCTTTGGATTACATTTCTCCAGACCGCATTGAAGTCAAGTCACGAACATGTGTACACCAAGCACGACCTTGAAGCGATGGGCTGACGAGCCACTAGCGTCGGTATCCAACAGCCCCCTGTGACTGGAATTGCGAAAACGACGTCGAGCCCCTCGGCGCGTTTCCGCCATAGCTCGTCGATTGATAATTGGCAGCGTAGGGACCTGACGAGGAGTCAGCGAGGGCCACAGAGCGTGTCCAGCCAGAGCGTATGTACAGACCTCGCGACGCCCCGCCCCGCCTTTCGGAACCTGGGTGGCGCGGGCGGCATATCTTGAGCGCCAGGAGCGCCCTGGGGACGACGACGACGACGAGGATGGCGATCGCGGCAGAAGTGATCGGACGGGCGGCGACTGGGGGGGAACGCACGGAACCCCAATCACATCACATGTAAAGTCTCAGCGCGATCCAAGGACGACGTACCGTAGTCCATCAAGACGATGAAGAACGCCGCGAGCGCGTTGCGGAACGTCTCAAAGGGCGGGTACGTCCATGCTGCCCAAAAAGCCTCGGAGACGTAGTCCCAGACGGCGAGGGAGAAGTCACAAACGAACGTCCACACCGCGAGGAGGAGGACGAGGATCTGGTCGCTCAGAGAGGGAAAGTCGATGTCTTCGGTGGGTATGGGGGCCATGTCGACTCGCCTTGAGGAGAGGATGAGGCGTGAGGAAAGAACGTTATAGCTTGTTGGCTCGAGCGTGCTGCGCAGGCAGATTGGATTGGTCCGTCATCATTAGCGGCTCATTTCTCGACGTTGGTGTGTAGACGGCATGAGATCGTAACCGCTTCTCTGGTGTCATGTTGACGAAGATTGTTCAAGCATTTTTTTTCTAAATATACAGTACGCGCAAGGCCTAATGTTGTACATATATCATACTCGATGTCGTCGCAATCCGCCTGCTCCTGGGGCGCCATCGCCGCAACTCCAATCAGCCACCAACTTTGGGATCCTGCGCCGTCGTCGACGTGGTGTCAACTCGTGACTTTTTGCGACGGGAACGGCGCGGACGGTGCACACGAC
>JBBPMC010001549.1:0-10280 GCA_038090115.1 Strobilomyces echinocephalus | reverse complement strand
TTGCCCATTATTCTGGATAAATATGGACAGACTATTCTTCCTCTTTTCAATGGATAAGTTTCTCTGACATATTAAAAACCAGATTCTAAAGTTGTTGTAAAATACTAATTGCAAACATGTTCTGTAATCAAGGCGGAATGTGTTTATCAATATTTATTGACTAAGTCACTCATACTTATTCATTTGTGCACGAGGTGTCAATGCCACTGGATGGTCACAAGATTCCTGCAAATTGCGATATCACAACCCTCGACATTCATATCAAATTCAAGTGGCATAACTCTGAAGATCCTTTCATTGTACCCAGACATTCAGATTCTCTTAAAGACAGCCACTTCATACGTGATTCGACAATGCCAAAGACACTCTGGGCCAGATCTTGGCCTATGTTGAAGCACAGCTATCGGCGCAATATCGCACGCATGCATTCTCTATCTATGTTTTGTGAGATGCAGCGCGCATAATTCAATGGGACAGGGAGGGAGCCAAAGTAACTGCACCCATCAGCTACAATGATGACCCATCACTTATAAAATTCCTCTCCCTCTATTTGCACGCCCCCCCCAGTTGTGTGGTATTGATACCATGGTTTTACCTGCTATAAAAATGAGGCTACGGCTGCATGGAAAAAGTTAGGTCTACCTTCAGGTATGCCAGTCCCAGTTGAACAACCTGTGAAACCTGTTGAACCTGTGGAGCCAGAACAATCCAAACTTATGCTAGTTTTTCCCTCATTCAATGTTACCCCCTCACTCCCCGCTCGTTGCGCAACACGTGCTTGTCCTGCATATGATCTTGAGGGGGACTGTGGTGTATTCTTCAAAGACTCATGGCGCATCAGCACCTCAGATACCAAACCTGAAGGCGATATTTATCTGAAACTCAATACCTCAGATGTTGATTATGTCCCTCTTTGCCTTGCATGCAGGGACATAGATAGATAGCTGGGCCAAACAGAAGACACAGATGCTTAAGCACTCAAAGTATTCATGGGCTTGTTGTAAAGGACTAGCCATTGTGTCCTATACTCATTACCGACTTGTCCTCGATCTTGTGGAGAAAAGCTTGTCCTCCTTCGCTTCCTCTAAAGAACTCATGCAAGCTGTGCATGATGTGTTGATCAGTAGGTTACTGTCTGTACTCAACAACCATTGAATAAATAATTTTTATTGTCAAGCTCATCAACAAGCTTATGCCATTGGAATTCTGCATCACTATCTTAGTGTTGGGAACATCATCATCGTTAACGGTTAACGGATGAGGCTATCTAATTGACTGGGATTTTGCAAAATCTATGTCTGTCGAATGGCCCTGCTGACTAACATGCACTGTATGTGTACTTTATTTTCACTGCTGCCTCCTGCCTAATGAATATCCCTAGAGCACTTGGCAGTTCCTTTCTGTGCACCTCGTGGAAGACACAAGTGCACTTCACAGGGTCCAGGACAACATGAAGTCAGTGTTCTTGGTGCTCCTATGGATGGCCATGGTGTTTTCTCCATCGTCTCTATCTCTCCAGGCTTGCACCACCTTCATAAGAAGTACATTCGAGTCTATATCCAGCACAGAGAGTAAACAAGGCATATTCGTGTCTCAAACGGTTCATGAACCTGCTCTTCTCCCTGGCCAGGAGTCACTACACAAGTTGTTAAAAGCTCTCGCTGACCTCTTCAGGTACTTCTATTACTGACCAGAAGAGCAGGACAAAGCTGCTGTGAAACGAGTCAAAGCACTCCAAGATCATTCTATCGACGTGCAGGAAGTTTTGCAAGCTTTACCTTCATATCAGCATGATGAATCTGTAAAGAAGCTGAAAAACCATGAGTACATCATTGACTTATTTTTCTGTCACCTGCAAATGGAGTGGCCTGCTGATGACATGGCCAAAGAGCAGGAACTAATCAGTACTGATTGCTTCAGAGTGGATTTGGGCAAGGTGGTCATACTGAGGTTGAAACATGTCTTGGAAGCTGTGATAGAGGTGAAGCAAAGTCACAGTCACAAAAGGCACAAAGTCAAGATGGTCCATAGAGCACTCGATCAGGATGACCCCTCAGATGACTCTGTGCATGATGCATATCACGAAGAGACTGAGTCAGAATCGAGTCATTTGATACCTGACGAGTTCTGGAGCAGTTTGACTTCCCTTCCTAGTTCTCCATGATTATTAACACACCGGCTAGAGTCTCATAGCTCCATCATGTATATTCAATGACTGCATTCTTATGTCTAATCCACGAATCAGTGTAATCACTGTCATGACTCAGTGGGATATATGCCTATACAAGGCAACTTCAAAGTTCAAACTTTATCTCACGATCCTCGAGCTCGTCAAGTCATGCCCTTTGCCCAGCCCCATCAACAATTCAATTCAGACATGGCCAACTTTATTTCTGCTATCCACACCTCTGAGCCTCTCAGGGCCTCCTTCATGTTTTACAGTGTCAGTTAGGTGATGTACAAGTATCAATGAATTCCAATTCAACCCTCACCTGGTGACCAACCCATCGTGATATGATTCAATTCAAATGATGATTTCCACCTGGTATGTAAGTGACTCAGTTCCTTGTTTTACAATGTCCATTAGACTGATCATCTACAGTCCCCATCCTGTCTATTTATTGTTCAATGACAAGTATAGTAACATCCCGGACTTGATGCCACCCAAGGGACAGGGAACAAGAAAGGCTTGGGACGAGCCTGTTTTTCCACCTAATGTTACTCAGGCTGGTACAGCAGACGTGATTCCTTTGAAATGCAAGGCATGAAGCAAGACCTCGCCTACTGTCGCTAATCCCAGCAATGGACCTAATCTTCATCTGTTAGCAACAACTATTGACCCTTCAAATTTGACTATAGGGGAAGGTACACTTGTCAATCTAACACACATATAATGAGCTCAGGGCGCTGATTTGCTACCTGCAGAACCAGGTTTGAAAAGAAAATGTACCAAATCCCGGAAGGCCATAGAAGTTAAAACTATTTTGGTCCTGTTGCAGGTGAGTCAGCATTCTGACCTTGAGAGATGTTTTCCTGAACTGACTTGGTGACCTAGCACCAGCTGTTTGACCTAGAGGCAATCCTCAACAACAGAAAGCACGCGTTACTTTCAACAATGACAACGGGCCAATGGGCCCCACCAATGCTATAAAAGGTCAGTAGGACCATCTGCTGTCCATCTTCAAGTTCAGAGTGTGATATCAATCCCATTAGGACCCACATAGATCAGAAGCGTTGGCAGAGGTCCGTCACCTCCTGCTAAGCGTCCTATCCCGAGGAGCGCTCCCCATCCTCCTGAGAGCACACAATATGATATTCATCAGGGCTCCCAACTACATAGTCCATCTCTGCAGTCCAGTGAAAGTTTTAATCTGGATGTCTCTTCAAGCTCGCACTGCCCCACCACGTCTCCTCAACATCACCCACCAGACACCATGCTGCCAGTTCTTATCATATAAAAATGGCAGTGGGAAAGCCAACATACTCAATCACAATCACCATCTACAGTTTCTGGTTCCACTCTCGCTGTGGAGTGCAATGACAGTTGTAGATGTGCTGTTTTCACTGGATCGGAGATGGAGAAAGACGTTCAACAAGGAGAAAAGAGGATACCCATAGCCAATCTCAAGCATTTTTTTCAACGAGCTGCAGACGGTACATGGACATGTAAGAAATGCACATAAGTTGATCATCCCCATGGATTCGCTCGATTGTTTCTGATCACTGTCGTCATTGGTAGCCATGCAGCCAGAAACCACCCCAGTGCAAAGCTCCCAGTTACAAATACGGCGTAAAAATGTCTACAAGCATCATTTGCGAGCACCTCAAGCACCATCAGGAGAGCCACAAATGTTGGTGCATGAAACACAGTCAGCAAAATATAATGAAGTGTGGCAAAGAAAGAGACAAGGACACAAGAAGAGACTGCTGGTACAACAACCACACACCCACTACCAGCACAGCCATGGTCCACCAAGGATAAATTTAAAGAAGCCCTCGTCACTTTCATAGTAGAAGATGTTGCTATAACTGAACCAGAACTGGTTTCTTTTCAAAGCTTGAATGTGATTAAGTAACAGGGATTCAGAGACTTACTTCTACTCCTTTGAGAAGACCTTACCGAGTCTAACATTCCAAAGTGAACCAAGATCCATGAACTGATCATCAAATCATAGAAGGATTACATGGAAGTTTTGACAGCGGAGCTAGCAGTAAATTTGCATCTTATGCATACTCTCGTTTGCTGTCTGAAATCTGAGTCTAACCTTGAAATAGAAAGCACAGGGACAGATACCGCTCACTACAGACGTATGGTCAGACTGGATGTGTCGCCCTTACATTGGGGTAACAGTCTATTGGATCAAAAAGAACAACCACAGCCACCTATTCCTGGAAAGTGCTCTGATTGCATTCCACCGCTTGTTTGGTTGCCATGACAAAGAGAACCTAGCAATGGTGGTCTTGGATACAATGGATCATGTTGTAGTGCTCAGGATTGCTCTATGGTGATATTCATGTGATTGGCCACACTCTAGCCCTACCAGGTCACACTCAGTTTTCACTGGGGATGAAGATGGTCCTGCACACCCTGTATTACATGCTTCTGATATTACAAAGCACCTTGGAGTATCTCATTTGTACGATTCCATTCAAGCATTCCACTAATTACCTCAAGAATGCAGGGGGGCTTGTCTGGAATACATCTGATATGTTCATTAGGCAAGCATCCATACCTACAAAGCCATTCTCTCCTGTGCAACACGTGTGCCTGCCTGCCATTTCCCTGTGGTGACAGTCTGGTCCTCAGGCACTGGCACACCCCAATGCATGTACATGAGTCACATGTGCGATGATGTAGACTTGGTGACTGCCATATTGTGCAGGCATGTCATCATGCATTACATTTTTCAGCAGCCACTCACCTCCTGACAGTGCAATAGAAGAATGTTACTGGAACACAGTGACAAAGTCGACTGCAAGTTATATGCAGTGGATGTAGGGTAGTTTGTATATTGGTCCTCTCCACACCTCACAAGTGTTTTCAATCATAGTTTGATGACTCCTTATGAAGTGTCGCTTTTGAACCTATGCATGCAATTACACACTTTAGATTTAGTAGTGTACCTCCAATGTTTTCTGTATCAGGTTTTGCTATGGATGTGGCCATTCATGAATTATTTGATATTCATCCATATTAACAATGGTTATGTGACGACATTGTAATTGTTTGCCTTTCCACCCCTGGTAGCTGTTTTCGGATAACTTACTCAGTTAAGAATACAGTTTTACCTCCTGTTATCTCAGAACCCTATCATGCAGAACCTTCAAATAAATCCTTCAAAAATCCATATCACCCTTACTTTAGCGAAAGTGCAATGCTCCTCAGGAACTGGTACTGGAATTAAGGAGTCCAAAAATCCAGAGAAGGCTTTCAACAGCTACTGGATATCATTAGTGACCCTGCCTTCTTGTCTGTGGCAGTGTTGAAGACCATATGGGTCGCTATAGACAAGCAACTTGTGCAGAATCAATTTGATGACCATCCAGAGTGGCTAGATTGGGACGTCAGATGGAAATGCTCTTCTGCCACTATTTCTGTCCTATTTCATAGCTAGTGCAGCAACCCAAGCATACAATATTACACAATTAATGGGTTCTACCATCATTTACTAATCTTGATTGTCAAGGAGAAGATTACTAATCCAACTCATGCAGCACTTTTCCACTTTGAGCCATACAAACTGCGATGGCAACCACCACACAGAGACCACAACATTAAGGTCTATGGTGAACTCTTCTCGTCCACTGTGTTCACTGAGGCAAATGAGATACTTCAAGCAATCACCTAGTGAACCTAGTTGTGACTTGCCTCGTGTTGTTATCCCCCTCATGTTTTGATCTGATGCAACAAAGCTAATTGCCTTTGGTGATGCAAAACTCTGGCCACTTTATGTGTTCTTCAGGAATGAGTCTAAGTACTGAAGAAGTCAGCTGGCTACCGGTCTTTGTTCACATGTGGCATATTTCCAGTCTGTAAGTATCTATTATTCCTGAGGAACAGTAGCAATTGTTCATTGCCACTCAGTTACCAGACGAATTCAAGGATTTTTTAGCCGAGCATTTAGGTGACAAAGCTACATTTGATGTACTTCTTACCCACTGCCAGCAGGAACTCTTCCACGAACAGTGGAGGATACTCCTTGATGAAGAGTTCATGGAGAGCATAGGATTGTTCTATTGTGTTGTGATGGCATCAAGCACCACTTCTACCTACGCATATTCATATATTTGGCAGGCTATCCTGAGAAGTAATTCTGTCAGTGTTTGCCAGATTGTCATTGACATCATGTTTCTTCTATAGGATTCTGATAGTGTTCATCTGCAACCTTGGAACATACCCTTGTCCATGTCATACAATGATGATGACAAATGTTCCTAAGATGGGTATGTCAGAGGATATGTCACAGCAACAGTCCTTGATACATATTGATGATTACATTTGATGAGGGAAAGTTCTATGGGCATGGGAGCTTACCAAGGTGATTTATGAAGTGAATTGCAATGAGTGTGTGGTTACACTGAAATTTTGTAGAACACATTTTCAGACCAGCTACATACCCTTGGTTTCAATTGATATATAATACTCGTCATTGATCTCATGCACCAATTCAAGCTTGGCATCTGGAAAGCCATTTTTACCCATGTTCTGTGTATGCTAGAAAGTGTGAAAGGGGGGAGATTGTATGAACTTGACTGAAGGAAGGTGATTTACACTCTGCTAACATGGTCATTCCACTGATCTCTTCATATTTACAGATACCGTCAGGTCCCTACATTTAGAAAAAATATAATTCACCGATTCATGCTGAATGCATCAGATATGAGAAGAATGGTGGCAGGCGATTTTGAAAATCTCCTCTAGGTATAACAGCAGCTCAATCAGTATCTTTAGCTGACCTGAATTATGCAGTGTATCCTTCCTGTTTTTGAAGGCCTGTTGCCAAATCTTCACAATGACGCTGTGCTGAACCTCATCCACCTCCTCTGCCAGTGGCATAGGCTCACAAAACTACATATATATACTGAGGAGACCCGGGAAGTAATGGATGATGTCACCCAGTCTCTAGAAGAGGCTATATGTAGTTTTAAGAACCAAAGTCCTTTAATCTCCAGACTTACAAGCTCCACACTCTTGGTGACTACACAACATCAATTTGAATGTATGAAACAACAGACTCCTACTCAATGCAAGTAGTCAGTACTTATATCTATCTGTGTAAGTCAATCAATTTTCTAATACTTGTTTCTAGAGAGAACAAGAGCACAGAGTAGTTAAGGGAAGATATATGTACATGTACCAGTTGAAAAGAGTTTGTTCAGCAACTGACTCACATTGAGCGATAACAAGCAAGAATATGACAAATTTGTGAGTCTACCATGGCCACAGTCCATCAGATCCTGTTCCAAATACTCTGGATGAATGCTACAGCATCAGAAAATCACAACACAGACTGATTGATCTTAATGTTTTTATCCGAAAGAATTCTGGTGATCCAGCTCTAAAGATATACAGTCAGAGTTTATCTTGACCATGACTGAATGAAGTGAGTAGGACTTCATTCTCAAACTGAAGCATCACCTTCTTCCATACATTAGGTCAGTACACATGGAGTCTTCTGCTCCAAGTGTCAATTATATGCTATGGGGCCTACAAAGCGATTTTGATGCCTTGTCTGAAGCTACCATTGATCAGGTGTTAATCAAAGGTGGCCACATCTATCAACACAATATACTTCTAGTGAACTATACAGCATATGATGTCCATTGGAATCAAGATGTTCTTAACCTGAACAGCAACCATCACAATATTATGATGCTGCAAACCCCAGAAAGCATAGAGGAAGGGGTGCAGCACTGCTTCTGTTATGCTCATGTCCAGTATATTGGTCCTGGTTTTCATAGCTACAATGCTTGCCAAATGGATTTCTTATATGTCCGCTGGTTTGAACAGATCTCAATGGATTCACAATCTTTTAGAATCGTGCTGCAATTCGTTCTGATGAATGTTGACAGTGTGTTTGACTTTATTGATTCTGTGGATATCTTGTCAGGGTGTCATCTCATACCAGCATTTGCAAAAGGAACATCCCACCCAGATCGCATTGCATTATCCCACATCACAATGAATTTGGGTGACTGCCAATTTTACTATGTTTACAAGTACTTATGTATAACAAATTTATGGTCTTTCCCACTGATATGCATTAAATAGATTCATTAATTGTGACATGCTCATGAGATTTCAATGGGGCCTTGGTGTCAGCCACATGTACACACATGTATGGAAGAGCACAGTGAATGAAGTGCAGGCTAACAACTTCCCATACATCAGATAGATTCAGTGACCTCGAAAACAAGATCACTGTTTCTGAACTCAATACACTTGAGTGGCAGCTGCCCAGTACTGAGAAAGTAAGCAGAGTGGGCAGCAGTTGCAATGTGGATCATGTGTCCCTTTTTAACGCCAGTACCCTCTTCAAGGCTGTGTTGGAATCCTATATCCACACATCTCAGACAGTGATAAGGCCGGGTAGTCTAGTGGTTAAGACGTCCCAGTACTGTTGGGAGTCCCAGGTTCGAGTCCTGATCTGGCCAGATTTTCCCTCTGAGTTTTCCTGCGCTTAACAGGCTGATCATTTATTCAAGGATCACTGTCATCCAATGCCCCATCAGCAAAACTACAAAATTTCTGAACATACTGGACTGACTGGAGCCAGTTGGATAAGTAATTCACCCCACCATCAACCAAGTCAATTAGACAGTCCAGTTGATTTAGAAATATAGCAATAAAGCAGTCCATTTCATCCAGGAACATCAGTGACTCAATTACATAGAGGAGAAGTGGTACAATAGTTTCAGTAGAATAAGCAGTCTAGTCAACAATTCAACAAGGCATACAATGAAATCAGTCAACCAATGGCCTAGTAATTCAGTAGGTTTTCAGGCCAGTGATCCAGTAGTCCAGTGGTCTAGTTAATCAGTCAGTCCATCCAGTGGTCTAGTTAATCAGTCAGTCCAGTTAGTCTAGTTACCCAGTCGTCCAATGATCCAGTCAATCCAGTCAGTTCAGTTATCCAGTCACTCAGTTATCCAGTCACCCAGTCACCCAGTGGTCCAGTCAGTTCATTCACACAGTCACACAGTCACACAGTGGTCCAGTCAGTCCAGAGAATAAGCATGCTCCTTCTATATTGCTTTCCTGGTCTAAGCATCAGTAGGTGCTTTATCCACTTGCGAAGAGACTTGAGAATCATGGGAGTCTGTGTATGTGCATTGTGTGTTGAGGTGGCAATTTTGCCTACCCATGCCACAATAGAGATAGTTGAAAGGACTTGCTACTTTGCCTCCTTTGGAGTATGTCGAATGGATGATCTCATCAGGAAAAGTGAACTTGACTGGCTTCTTGATATTGGTCTAGGAAGTGATCATGTGGTGGAAGCAAATTAGCCACACCACAACACCCACCTGGAAGAGTTCATCACAAGTTTTTATCTCATACATGAAATATCCCATCTATTGGAACCAAATAGTAAGGGGAGAGCTAGAAGGGTAGGTGATGAAATGATGATATCATGAAAGGAGATCTGGGGATGATCAAGAAGCAGCATGATATCATGTTCAAGGGACTTGAGCATTTGACCAGTAACATCTTGCTTGTCCCTATGTGTGAGCTTCCATTCCTTATAGTGGTCTGATGCAATACTGTACAAGGAAGCAACACCTATTATTTTTTCCATCTTCAATTTGCCAACCTGGAAGATAGTATGAGGAAGGGACTTAAAGTTGTCTGGCATGAGGTAACACCATGCAAGCAGATCTGTAACCAAATGGTGTTCTTTGCAAGGGACACAAATAGTGTAGCAGTACTTGTTGCGATATAGCTAAGGCCACTGGAAACAGTCAACTATCCCAAATCACCCATCTGCCCTTGTGTTGCATGTCATTTCAGAGTAGATAGCTCATATAAAATCTGGAAAAATACCTAAAATGCTGAACATATTCATGGATCCAGTGCCCCTCAATGATGGCCCATATATAACCCCTAAAAAAACCAGTCCTAACTGGTTTGTAATTTTTCAAAATCCAAAAGACCAAGATCATTGTATTTTCAAAACCAAAGACCAAGCCTAATTGGTCCAGTTCAGTTCAGTTACAATCTTTTGATGGTCCTAGGACTGGACTTTTAATCACTACATACCAGTAAGAGCTGGGAAAAATGA
>JBBPMC010001548.1:0-10285 GCA_038090115.1 Strobilomyces echinocephalus | reverse complement strand
GTTATGCATTATGCATTATGCAAAAATTCACTCATTTTGGGTGGCCCCGAGTCGGGACCACCCAAAATCTCATGCATTATGAGAAATATGCATTATGACCCTATGCATTATGAGCTTATCTACTGTATTTTTTCCAGCAACTCGCTCAGCGATCCAACGCAGAGAACGAGGGCGAAGTGCACGCCGTTTGCGCCTGCATGCTCGACTGCGACGCCATGAAGCACGACCAGGACCCTGAGATCTGATAAGGACCCTCCTGAAATGGTTCGCCACGTCTCTCGCCCATTTCACCGTAGCTACACTTGCTCACACGCAGCAGTTGAAGTTTGTCGCGCGTGCAGCAGGTAGGTCTCTTGCGATGATGTTTGGGCGACGGCTGATTGGGGTAGGGGTAGGACCTGGATTTGTCGCAGAGGGACAGATGAGGTTTGCTGGGACGTTGATGGAGGCGTTAGACGGACAGAGGGGAGACCATCGAGGGGCGCAGGGAGGTGCGTTTGCCGCTTGCATCGATGTGGGTGTGCGTGGGCTGACGGGCGGTTCAGTCGCTCCGGAGATTGCGCGAAGTGTGTCTGATTTTTAAGGTGCTTCCGGCGTCGATTGGGGAGGCGGGCGGGCGGGAGACTGCGTTGAGGTGGGAGGTACATCCGTGGTTTCCGGCTAGCTGGATGACAGGATATGTAGATTTAGTTATGCTCTCGACTAATTGCCACTTGGCGGCGAGAAAGAGTTCGTATCATGGTAAGGTAATTCTCTATGAGGTGAGCGACCTGGAACGCGCAGGGCCGTCATCGCGGACGAGGCGGAAGGCGCTCGAGGGTGAGATCAATGTCGAGGCGGACCTGGAAGACGCGCCGTGCAAGTGCACGCCTAGAGATCCCGCACGCTGGACTAAGACGTACGTCGCCCTCAAAGCGATACGCCCGCGTCTCGTGGCGCCCGTGGACACGATGGGGTGTGATCGGGCGCAGGACCAGGAGATGACGGTTCGCGACCCTCGTGTCGCTGGTGCTGTTCTCGCCATCGACAAAGTCGGGTTTTGGAGGCACAAGGCTGGGTGTGTTCCTCTCCCGTCTGGGTTCCAGTTTTGGTTGACTCCCCCAGGTACGTTACGCAGGCAGCTCAGATGCTCGGGGACGAGTTCGAGGAGGACGTTCCCAAGACGGTGAGCGATCTGTGCGCGCTTCCGGGCACATCCCCCATCTCCTTGGTGTTGGTGCTCTCTCGGTAGAATGCAGGAATCGGCACATCCATCGCATCACGAACCGGCTAGGGTGGCGCCACCCTCCGATCATGAATCCTGAAGGGACGAGGTAGGGGCGGGACTGATGCCAACAGAGCTAATGAGTCGTGGCTCCCAAACTGTGGACTCGGAGCTGCACGGTGAGATCAACCACGTGTTGGTCGAGCGAGGACTCTGAGGTGGCCCGGTGGGGTGTGGGCGTTTGCCTGTGTCCAAGCACGAAGGGCAAGGGCAAGGGCAAGGGCAAGTGGACTCGGGGGCGTCGGTCGTCATCGGTTGGGTTTTTGTGCTCGTTGATATCATCCCGCTGATGCAAACCAAAGGTGTAAACACTGCGTCTACGTTCTTGTACGGACACACGACTGTTCATGTTGTTCTTTGGGTGTACAGAATACGATGTAACCCTATATTTTTGGTTCTAGTACGTCTCGTACCACTTGACCAGAGGTACGATTAGCATTTACACCCCTTCTTTTCTACCTACTGACATGTGTACTGAGTCCTCGTGTACTATACCGCCGCCACCAGCCCCAATAGTACGTAGATATGGCTCGAGAATAAATCATGATCGTATGGAGGAAGGTGTTGTCGCGTAAGTAAACGAACGCTGTCCGTAAAAGGAATTATAGTAAACCATCGAGCTTGTTCTCCAACAACCGTGAGCGTGTCTGAGACTCAAGACCCACCATCCTCCAACATCGCTACGAGGTCTTAGAAAGATAGATGATTGGACCTGTGCCATTGATAAGCTGTATTTCATGGATGTTTCCCTCACCTCCTGGAACTCGAAGCGCTGTTGTTGGAAGGAACTCGGGCGCGCATACTATCTTGACGAACACGTCAGAAAAGGATGGTGCGAGTCGTGGAACGTAACACTGGCAGCCAACTGTGCCCCTTTTCTTATTCCCATCATGTACGCACGCACGTCCGCCAAGGTACATGCTGTGACAGAGCAGAGTAGATCCTTCACCCGCGTGCTTTTCAGAAACAACACGAGTATCTCGCAAAGCTTCAAGCAGAGATAGATGAGCTGCAGCAGAGACTCGGGTATATGTGCCTCACATCGCCTTGGACGCGGGATATAACGTTTCCGCAGGCCGGACGTGAACGCGGAAGAGACAGTCGCACGACACATCAAGCTGCTTCATCAGTACAACGAAGCCAAGGACGCGACCCAGGTCCATAGGTAGATTCTCCTCCGCGCACTACCTGACTGACGTTTCTATTTTCCTCACCAAGACCCTCATCGGAAGGGTACCATGTCTCGGAAACGTAAACTGCATATACTCACCTCTGACTCACAGCTCGCTGCCATCAAGGGAACCACCATTCGAGAGATTCACCAGGACATGGGCTTACTCGACGACGACGCAAATTAGTCACAACCTCGAACGAAGTAGCCGGGTGCACGCATTAGAGGCTTCACGCTTTCAGAATTATCTATGTAGTTTTTCATTGGACGAACAGCCAACTCGTGGCACAACTTGCACAGATGTCCATCACCCTCTGTGGGTATTCGTTGTATGCTTCGACCTCCTTTCTCGGCCACAACAGCATCGGAACGGCGATGTTGCCCACCGACCCTAGTCCCATGTTTCCATGCTCGTTCCATCCCCATCCTACTACTAAATCTCCCTCTTGCCTTTGATGTACACTACTTCGAACACCACGAAACATGCAGCGAGGACCAGGTGTGACCACGCGTCTTTGAACGAGACTGGTGAGCTGCAAGCCGCGAGACGAGCGAGAAGTGAACGTACCCTCAGGCTGGTTGCAAATCTAGTAGTAGGTCATGGCCCCCACCACCGCAACGCCGGCCACGTTCAGGCAAGTGCATGCCATCCCCGCGGTGGTTCTTCCAAACAGCTGGCCACCCCCGTTTCGGCACACACCATCACGGGGATCGTCGGATAGGGGGCTGATTTTCGAACACTTGAGGTTTGTGATGAAGACCGGGA
Organism: Strobilomyces echinocephalus; assembly: GCA_038090115.1. Lineage (NCBI taxonomy): Eukaryota > Fungi > Basidiomycota > Agaricomycetes > Boletales > Boletaceae > Strobilomyces > Strobilomyces echinocephalus. The sequence goes on along the minus strand of JBBPMC010001548.1, from coordinate 7,084 downwards.
GCGATACGAAGGCAGCCACGAGTATGAGTTGCAAGAAGAGGGACTCTTGCAAGGAAGGATGGTGATTGTCTGGGCTGGTTGGGCATGGTGGTGAATCACGTCACGGCCCGGCTTTGATATTTCCCTCCTATAAGACGAGCAACAGTTGATGTAGCAAACAACCCCTCAGGAAAGCGACAGGCGAGCGATCGGGCTCCAAATGACACAGTTGGGGTAGAAGCCGAGCAATCGTACTCCTCCGCCGCAACTGCTATTGTTATTGCAAACGCTGTAAAAGTTGGAAGCGCACCAGAAGACACTACTTCTAGTCGAGCCTTCTCAGATGTGTCCACAGCCGTCTGGATTTGGACAAACATGGATGAGAGCAGGACTTCGATGGATATATGAGACAGACCTGGACTAGGTTCTGAGAGTGATAGACAGTGAGCCAGAAAACCACCGAATTGCATAGCGAAGTCGGAAACCGGCACAAGAGGCCCATGCCATACTGAAATAAAGTCAGAGAAAAGACACATTCAAGCGAACCAGACACACATTGTTCGGTTTCTTGAGGAAGGTTTGAGCTAGGGCAAGAAAGACTGCCAGTCATGTAAAAAGGTCCAGGAAACGCGGCACAGCAAGCCGTAGGAACATCGTGTGAACTTTCGGAACCTGAGGCCGGCACGCTTCTTACCTTGTCCGGTAATTACCTCCGACGGCCTTGCCCATGGGCCGTCCAGGGTCCCCCAACCACGATGACGGTCACTCCTATCACGTCTTTCTCCCAATTCTTCGATGCCGTACGTATGAAATTACGCTCTCGACGCAACATTTGACGCACATACTTACGATAGTTTATTGCCAGATAAACGGTGACCAGGTCGTATTCGTCGATTTCATGGCAGAGTGGTGTGGTCCATGCAAGGCGATCAAGCCCGTGTACGAGGGTCTGTCCAATGACCACGCCACTATCGCCAAGTTCTACTGCGTTGATATCGACAAGAACGACGACATCACTCATGAGGTCCGCGTGACGAATGTACGATCCGCCACATACTACATCGCATCCAGCTGACGGCCTCTTCAAAGGTACCTACTATCATGGCTTTCAAGGATGGGAATCAACTTGGGACGGTCGAAGGTGCAAAACTGGAGCCACTTTACGTTCGTCATTCCCACTTGGATACGGTGATGATGAACGGACGTCTAATCTACCACTATTCCAGGCGTTCATAACGAAGCATGCTTCTGCGAAATAAATCTTACCTCGTCACCTATCTAGCGACATCTGCTTACAATTACAGTGCTGCTGTTGTAACGGAAATACATACAATCGGTTTGAATGTATCCAGTCCTTTCTCGTCATCACGACCAAGCCCGCTGAGCCTCGCATGTAGAAGGGTTGGCGGCGTGGAACCGAACAAGGACCATAGATGTCGTCAGACATATTTCGGCTACTCCTCCCACACGCACCCTACGACTCGAACTATCGTACCTCCGCCGCCCAACCATCCTCTGCCTGTTCAAGTTTACTCTCCTTGTCTCACCCGCCGAACCGACTGCGATCCCCAACATCCACTGAGTCCAAGACTGGATCTGGATCCAGAGAGCAATCACCACCTCGTCCTCCTGCTCCCGGACCACCGCATTCTCCAACGTCGCCCGCTCGTGACCGTGTACTCTGCAAACTCGCCCTGCGACGCCAAGGAACGGAAGAGCGTCGCCCACCAGACCCACGCCTGGGACGTGGCTCATGAACACCTGGGTTCTAACGACGTTCCGCCGTGGGGGACATGGCGCGTGGCGTGGCGCGCGGCGAACTCATCACTGGTCCAAATGGCTACCAGATGCCCCAGGTGAGGGCGCCAGGATCCCTGACACCGCTCGGGTCGACCGGCCCTCCCACTTTCCTGGCCGAAACCTCCGTCAACGTCCTACGTCCACTTCTTCGTCCTGACATCGATCCCAGTGGAGAACTCGTCTATGAGCGGCATGAGAGGATTGCCTACAGAAAGACGTGTCAACGACGAGCAGGAGAATAGTGCTCATCCCGGGCCATGAGCGCGATGTCAAGCAATAATTTTAACAGTTGACTCAGAAAAAGATCTATTTAGAACATTAAATTTCAGGCCTACTAAGAAAACAGTGTTAGTTCGTCCAACTCGACCGAGTCCCTCCTCATATTTCTAGCAGACTGATAAAGCCATGATCTTGTTAGCATCCTAAAGCCATCAGCGGACAATGTAACTTACTCGCATCGGGAGATGAATAGTTGACTGCCTCTTCATCTGCCCTCGGCTCTCGAAGATAGTTCGAGAGACCTATTGTGGATAAAACAAAGTCAGGTACAGCTAACGAAATCAAGCTTGCTTACGCTGATGCCATTCTTCGGGAATGGAACCGTTCAAGCGATCCAACAGCACCCAACGCAGCTCGTGGTGTGCAACCCTTCCGATGAATGTCACGTAGAGCACTTGGAAGATTACGATGTATAAGGGGTAAAAGAGTGCTACCCCCCTCCCTTCGAACCGGTCAGGGCTTTATGACGACGACTCTTGAATAGAGGGACTCACACACGTCACGGTGGGAGATCATGGGCAAGACGATTCCGAGACCAGCGTAGTTCACGATCAGGCATCCGGCCAATGCAGTCGATTGCCCGAACACCATGCGTGCGTGGCACGCCGCAAAAATAAACAAAAACAGGATGGATATGGATGTCGTCCCCGTGCATTCCAGCAAGTCTGTCGGAGGGTCTTCCCCACACTCGGTCATGGTAAGCCAAACCAGGACCACGACGGGGCTAAATACGGCAGATAGAAAGGGCGGGTATATGGGTTCTTTGAAGGGCAGGAGGAAAATCACGTAGATGAGGTGGCCACACATAGCTAGCAAGGACGTGGACTCGACTTTCGTGGGCTGGGACATGACGGTGGTGATGTAAGTTATACCCCTATTGTATTGTACCCTATTGTCTAAGTAATCTAGTTAGTAGTAGTAACTGTGAACTCTCCACAGCACTGCAACCCATCCCACAGAACTCGAACCCATCTCCCCGCTACATATGTACCTCATCTACGCAACCATCTTCTTATGATAATACTACCCATGTCCGTGCACACCCGTCGTCTCCTCTGCCCTGTTCCTGGCATTTATGGTCACGCTGCTCGGATGTCGGGCAAATCCTTCGACTGACGTGCTGCTATGTACGGCCACGACGTCCGCATCATTCCTCTATCTGTTTCTTCTTGCAGCGTGCCATGCGCGCATGCTATTTGGGCGGTTGTCTGTAATAGTTAGATACTTGCCAATTGCGAACTACGTCGGTCTCGGTCTCGCCTTGCCTGCAGTCATCCAAATGGTTCTATTGGTTGGAAAGGTGCGCACACGAGGAGTTTCGTTGGAGGCTGTTAGGTCAGTTACACGGTCACATACCCGAAGTATAGCATCAGCGTAACCTTCGCTCCGTTAGCTGTGCCTGACGTGCTTTTATGACCAGTAGTCATTTGGAGAAAGAGGAAGAACTCTGTGTGAACTACACCGCAATTAGACGACGCGGTACGCCGCGAATTTCAGGTTTGGTACATTTCTTTTACCAGCGTCCACTGGGATAAGGCAGTGGCGGAGGTCACGGAACAAAATAAACTTCAGACGGGAGTATCGTAACACCCTCGTTCCACCAACAGTAGTTGTCGACTTTGAACATTCAAATCCATGGCGTCAGGTGGCAACGGAAACACAAAGGGTTTGATTACATCCAGTCTTTATCGATTTCCACGGCGCGAGCCTCGTTTTCTCCTTGTTCACGAACACGATGGCGTGCTCGCCTCTAAAAACAGAGTTCTCCCGCCGGTCCACTCCTCCCGCACGCCGGCGCTCATACCGGACGCATCGTCCCTACCGTCCCCGTCTGACCCGCCGAACCGACCCCGGCCGCTCGCGATCCCCAACATCCACCGAGTCCGAGTCCAAGTCCAAATCCAGACCCAGAGCTGGATCGACGTCGTCGCGTCGCGCCCTCGTCCACCATCACCATCTCGTCTTCTTCCTCCTCCAGAACCACCTTGACGAACGCGTTCTCCAACGTCGCCCGCTCGACCGTATACTCTGCAAACTCTTCTTGCGACGCCAAGAAACGAAAAAGCTGCGTGAGCGTCATCGTGGTCCGTCCATCGTTCGACGCGGGCGCGCCATCGTCGCCACGTGGCCCGCGTTCGCGGATCGGTACTTGGAATCGCGTGGCGATGTCGTCCACGAGACGCGCGCCTGGGACGTGACTCATGAGTACCTGGGCTCTAACGATGTCCCGCCGCGTGGGGCACGAAAACTGGACTTGATACGCAGCGTGACGCGCAGCGAGCTCTTCGGCGGTCCTGATGGCTGTCAGACGCGTCGAGTGAGTCGGGGGCAGAGGCAGACGGGACTCGGGGATCGGATCACCCACCTAGCATCTTCTTGGACATGATCCCGACCTTGGTCGCGAGCGCGGACGCTTCTTCGATCGAGTCTGGCGAGAAACGTAAGCATCGCGGGCCGAAACGCGGGTTTGTCCTAAGGGGTCACCGTACGCGTGATGAGGACGACCGCTTTCCCAGCCGAAACCTTCCTCAACGTCTCCCATATCTCCTTCTTCGTCTTGGCATCAATCCCAGTGGAGAGCTCGTCTATGAGCAGGACAGGAGGATTGCCTGGAGAAAGCGCGTCAACGAAAAGCACGACGAGCGCCGGACTAGGGCTCACCCATGAGCGCGATGGCGAGCGACAATTTGCGCTGGTTTCCACACGACAGCTGACTCGCTAATCGGTCCGCGTACATGTTCAACGACGTAGCGAGCATGAGCGAGTCCACGTCCTTGTTCAGCGCGGGTCCACGTGCGAGCCCCTTGAGACGTCCGTAGATCAGCAGGTGTTCTCGGACGGTCAGCTGGCCGTCAATAGCAGTGAACTGCGGGCAGACGCCGAGCGCGAGACGTGCGTTGCGAGGAGAGTCGACGACGGAGACGCGCCTGATCTTGACGTCCCCCGTGTCTGGAACCACCTCGCCGCCTTCGGGTTCACGAAGCTTTAGAAAGAAACACCAGATGTATGGAAGAACACGTACGAATCATGTCGAACATCATGGTCTTGCCCGCCCCATTGCGTCCAAGCAGAGCGAATATGTCGCCCCCAGAAACACCAAAGGAGACGTCGTCTACGACTCTCTTTCCACCATACGACTTGGTGGCATGCAACACGCGCAGCGCATCGTTCGAGTGCGCGACGATCCTTGCTTCCTGTGCAACGTCACGTCTATTAGCAGAGAGGTTGGTGTTGGCCTGTGCCTGTCTTTTGTGTCTGCTCAGAAGGCGGCTTAGAACGATAAACCAGGTGTGCGACCAGACGAGGATACAGAAGAGGAGAAGACCTTGAATGAAGAGATATGGCATCGGGCTGCCGTATCGCATAAAGTTACTCAAGAAGGAACTCATGGATCCATTACAGAGCAAAGATGAAAGATTGATCGAAACGAACGCCGAGCGTGCCTGTCCGGACTTGAGTAAAACGCCAAGTGAACGATCATCCTAAGCGACGTACCACACTGACGACAGGCGAAAGGACGGAAAGTGTGAAATCTACAGAACTCCTCGATCAAAAGTCCACCACCCGTTTCAAACTTTGGCTTACATGTGGCTGTAGTTATCCAGTTTTGTCGCGGGATCTTTGCATATGGGAGAGTGAGAAGATAGCTAGCGAGATAGAGCTGAGCCAAATTTCAGCCTGCAGCCCGAATCGCCCGCTGTGGCACGTACGACGAACATCACGATCTGATATCCGGCGGTGACGGCGAAAGCCGTGATAGGGGACGACGTGAACAACGAAACGCAGTACGAAAACAGTGCGCCGACGAAGCTATATTGTGCAAGGACGATCCACTGATGGAATATCATGATGAACTGTAAGTGAAGACGACGAAAAGCGACCTACCAATAGCCCAAGACCGTAGAACCGCTCAGAAACAGAAACGTAAACGACGACGACGACGACTGTTGCGATGACGACACCGAAGATAGAATCCCAGAGCAGGTGCCCGAGCCAAAGACCAATCGGGTCTGACAAGCCGTTCGAAGACTGCATCGCTTGGACAGACGATTGCCGCTCCCAAGAAACGTATAATGAGAAAAAGGCAGGGTACACGGCCTTAAATACAACTCAACGCGTGCTGGATGAGGACGACAGAGTCTTACCATCGTGGCCCCAAAGAACGCAACCCATTTCAAGTCTGCAAGCATTGGGTTGGCAGCCGAAGGGAAATTTGCATAGTTGGCCGCGATGATGCTGGGTACGCTGGTCGTGTTGCCGGATGCGTTCAAGGCATAGTTATAAAGGACGTTAGTAGCCAGGTTTAGCAATATAGGACCTGGCAGGACCGCGTCTGCTCGCCAAGCAACCAGCGATTCGCCCGTCTGAACGTCGATCGATATGCCGCCGATGGGGATTTTGAGGTAGTCCTGTTGGATGGTGGAGACGAACGTAGCATTGTCGGGAACAGTTTCCGTCGAAATGGAGCCAGCGTATAGACCAAGTATTGCAGTGATATTGCGCGGCGATGTCAATATGCTCGCGGAGTCACGGATTGGGAAGTAGAGTGGAGTTGCAGGCTCGTCATTGAACGCGACCGTGCATGAAGGAGATTTGCCCGACAAAAATAACAGAGGTACGCAAGCCCCGCAGACGCCAAAAAGGACGGTAAACACGGGTGTAAGCCAGCTTCTGCGAGCGATGAGCATTCGCTTATAGAATATCGTCTGCGCTTAACTCAATGGCGAGCGTGGACGACCATCCGCCAGGATAAGTCTGGAAGAACTAGACTCTCGAAAGTGGCCCGAAGCGCCCGGAGCCGACTGGTATTCTGTACGATCCGTTGACTTCCTCTTCTTGTTGGTGGTCTGGGTGCAGGGATGCACCTCGGATTCCATCAGATCGAGAAAGATGTCCTCGATCGAAGTTCCAAGTACATCAACAGATGTGATGTTATAGTTTTCAGCCTCGTCATCAAGGACCTGAAGTACCTTCTCCACAACGCCTGGGTCCTTGGATCTGAGGTGGTATGCCACCCGGGGAGGGG
>JBBPMC010001547.1:0-10297 GCA_038090115.1 Strobilomyces echinocephalus | reverse complement strand
ACGAGCCACGTCATATGACAAGAGACCCAACTGGAAAGACGAGACGGCGAGGCTACAGACCCCGCACGAAGAGTCCAACAGCCAGAACGGGCAAAGAGCTAGTAAGATGTGTGCGACACGAGGCAAAGGAGGCAGACGAAAATGGTAGAACGTACGATGCCCCCTCCGCTCACAGAATCATGCTATATCCGCTGGGACCCACGTGCATCGGAGAGTTCATAGCCTGTTTCATTACCATCGCGTTCATCCCCTCCTCACCCCTTCCACCCCACGAGCCAGACACGGCGGTGTTGATGTGGACATTCGTGTCGCTCCTTCTTGCCATGGCCAACTCGGGCATCGCATTCGACAGTTCGTAGCTGCCCGACGAAGTGGTGCCACGGGGTGGAGAGTCGAATCCGCTGCCGCCAGAAGCACTCCCGCTCCTCGCCCGCCCGCTGTTGCTCGACCCGACAGACGACGTGTCATCACCGTCAACGGTGTACGCCATAGCGCCATGTTGGTGCTGAAGGGCCATCATCTGCTGTCGCTTGAGGTGGGCGAAATAAGCGTAGTTAGTGAAGTCCGTCGCCGAGGTCGAGGGAGGCGATTGGGTGACAGCGTGGGCTCCATTCGGAGGGGTGAGCATGGATCGCTGTGCTTGCAATTGAGTGTTGTATGCAGAGTACAGATTCGTAGCCCAGGCAGATCCCTTGTCAGACTCGGGACTGGAGATGCCGTGCTGGCCGAGATGGGCAGTGCCCGTAAAATGCGAGGTAACCTGGGGTTCGTAGAGAGCGGGCATCGTTGGGTTCTCGTAAGAAACGGATGGTGGCATCTGGGCAATCAGGGGTGCACCGTGCGACGGGGGCGGAGCTCGAGGAAGCATTCGTGTCATCTTCATGTCAACAGGATTCGTACTGCCTGCAGTGATATTGTGTCCGAACATGCCACCGTTCATGAGTGCGTCGGCGGTCATGGCATCCTCGCTGTCGTCCACGATAGTTGATATGGGGGCGGAAAACTCTTCATCCCCTTCTTCAAAACTATCAAACTGGCCCTGGCCCTCGTCTTCTTCTTCACCAATGGCAGAGGTAAGAACCTCGACTTCGCCACTGAGTATCATCGCGAACCCGTCGCCTCTGACTGGCTCGTCGACACGAGGAAGGCCAGCACGGTCGCGCCATTCGTTGAGCTCCCGGCGAAGCGCATCGGACTCGAGTTTGAGTAAGCGCAATTCACGCGAGGCGAGGAGCCGGTGACGACGCGAGGCATGGATGTGGGCGATAGAAGAATTGACGATAGCAGACTTGGATGGCCGGCGGATCTGAGAGAGATTTGGGAGTAAAGCGGCAAGGTCCTGAAAGCGCGGCTCAATCGATCAGAGAGAAGCCCGGTCAGAAAAGGAACTTGCCAAGAATCTGCCGTTTAAGGTCTCCCTACGCTGCCTCTCGACAGCGTTATGGGTTGCACGTCGTTCAGCGGTGTTGGCGCGACGGCTTGGCTTCCTCTTAGAGGCACCGGAGCTAGAGGAGGGCGACTGAGGCTGTACGATGTTTTGTGAATCAGAGGACTGAGGGAGAGCCACGGACTGGCTGTTCGGGGGAGAAACTGGGGTTTGCGGGGATACAGAACCGTCGTCTGAGGGTGGAGACTGACTGTCTGGAGAAGCGGAGGGGACCGGGAGGGATATGGCCATGGTGATCCTGAATCTACAAGAAAGAAGAGCGCAGAGAGATGATAACGGGCGACGATCAAAGGCGAGCACCGATTGCAAGATTAGGGATAGTGACGATAGAATTTTACAAGGGACAGAAAAGGTACGCGAACGAGTTCAGCGGAGGCCCTTTTGCTGTGCGCGAGAATAGCGGGAGAGAATCTGAAGAGAACCAGAGCAGCGAGCCGAGCTCAAGCGTACTTCTGATTGGTCCTTTGAGGTTGAGGGTTGTGGAGAGCGGAAGAGTAGAAGCCGGCAAGGGTCGCGAGATCTGGAAGAGAGCTAAGAGGGTGGAGGTATTAATGACATTCGGAACACGCACCACAAGCGGTATCCTTGGTTGCGGCGAGGCTTAGTCGGAAGGAGGAGGGAGCGGGAAAGGGAGCAGGGCACTCAAAGGACCATGCGAGGGAGGGGAAGTGGTCCGTGGTCAAGAAGACACCGGGTACATAACTCAACAAACCTCCCGAATATCTTCTCGGCTAGCTCCGATCGATCAATCTAGTTTTCTTTATTTTATTTTATTATTCTATTATTTATTTATTTTCTATCGTTATCTAACCGACGTCGCGTTTTCGTCGGCAACAGCCCGTAACGACGTCCACTCCCGAACAAGATTCTCTCCCACTGTGCCATGCCCGATCACAAGTGGCTTCCCCTCCATAATTCCCCTCCAGTTCCCCCAGCGGTTGCCATCCCCACCGATCAGTCGAGCCCGTTTACCCATCTCAACCCCCCGTCATCTTTCCATCTCTTCTCGTACCAGTTTTGTATTCTGCAATACTGTAGTTCCGCCCGGCGCCGCAACGATTTCGTCGTTTGATCATTTCTTCCTTGCGGGAACGTCTCGTAACGCTTTTCTTTGCTTTGCCAGAATTACCCTCTCACCCCGCTGCCTCCTCTCACCTCGCTGATTTGGCTCGTTCTGAGATCATTAGACTGATTTCGCCTATTGGTTCCAGCTCGAAATTCCCTGGCACGAATACCTTTTTCAGTTCTTCCCCACGACGTTCTGAACCCCTGCCGCCACAAGTCCAGGATTATGGATAGTGTATGGCAGCCGCGGATGATGTAGAAGCCAGCCTGAGAAACAGCCTTTTACTCTGGTATTTTATTTTTATTATCACCTTCCCAAAATCACGAGGATCACATCCCTGAGAACAGGAGGACATATCATCCATGCCGCAAACTAGGTTGGCACGGACTTTTTTTCTCGTGATGTCGGAATACTGCACACACATTAGGCCATTTTCTTTGGAACAGTCGTCTGCCGTCGACAGGTTATCCGTCCTTTCGCCCCATCTACTCATCGACGATTTCCCAGCGCCAGGGCTGACGGCGGTTCCCCGATCGAGGATGCCTCGCTTTCTTCATTACTACTTTTATATGCGTTCCGTCGGAAGCAAGCACGTTCCTTGCAATGAGTCGTCGAAACTACCAAATCAACTCAAAGATCTTCGGCAGCGAGCAAGTCTCCCCAACACCTAATGTATTAGCCTAGGCATACGACGCCACTGTAGACAACCTGTCAATAGGTCAAAAGAGTGCCTCGAGGCCCGCTTGCGAACACGTCACAACTTAATATGTGGAGCACCTGTGGGACTGTTCAATTTAATGGTGCTTGCTGTCGACTGTGAAATGCCGGATCTCGAGTTAATAGACGCCCCTGATTGTTTGCCAGGTGATTCTCTACCAGTTCCCAAAACCAGCCGCCGGGAAGAACTTTTTACTTGCTTCTTGTTCTGGAGGATTACCGATCAATCACTCAAGGGTTATACTCATCGCCACGAACAACCGGTGAGGGAAATCGCCCCACGCCGACTTATCCATGACGTGAGCATCGTTGTCGAACATTTACAACGGCATTGAGCGAAAGAAGCACTGCAACGTTGCTGTACAAGTACCCCTCACCCTGGTGAAGAACGTGATCTTCCATTTCAATGGCACTGGTGTTAGAAAAATGAAAGATCAAGCTGTTCGTCTCAATTTGGCTTGGCGCGAGTTGGGAGACCAGTCGAATTTGGTACATAAGCAGCCAGACAACAACGATAAATGTTCATCGAGCCGTTCAACAGTTTTGTTCTCTAGTTGGCTAGGCTGTCGTCATAGAGGCCATGTTCGATTTCCTGATATCCCTGGACTGGCTTTCTCGCGACCGCTGAGTGCTGAGCGTTTAGAGAGGTTAAAGCGGCACATGTCGAAGAACCTCCCTGAAGCCCCGTTACATTTCTACCCAGCTCGTGAATGAAGCCAAATTCCGCCGGCGAACAAGACGCCCAGATACGGACACGTTCGGAGATGCTGCGCCTGTCTGGTCTCTAATCACGACTTGTATCAGGCACCGAAAAGGTTGAATATGCTAAACTTTGGAGCTCACTAGATAATAGTGTCGGACCGATCGGAGACGAGCACGTTTCGTTGAGCGCGCGCGAGACGGAAACGAGGACGCGTCTCGATCGTGTCCGTGAAATGGGTCGGTATGTGGAGGGAAATGCGTTGCGCGCATGACCGGGCCGATCACTCGCACCCGAAACGTGGACGAAGGCGACGTTTGAAACCCGTTCAAGTCTAGTGCTTGATTGACGTGCCCAGTCGCGAAAGAGGGGAGATGAGACGTGACGGCAAGGTACGCAAACTAGCTCTTGGGACGGGCCAGAGTCTTCTCGTTCACAATAAGGTTGTGTCGCCGGTTGCCGCGGGCGATTTGGGGAGAGCGTCTCCGGGATTCAGCCGCAGTTGGCAGGTCCGCGAAACCCGGTTCGCGTCCTCAGTGAACTGTAAGAAAGGAAAGCGGTAAGGACCACTGATAGCGCTTATGCCCACCAACACCAGAACACCAAGACATGGTGAGGGTTCGCGTTCATCCGAAGACTACGTTGCGATCCCCGACGCTATCAAGCAGCGCGGTAATATTATTACTTCCAAGAGAAACACATCAAAAGGTACAACGATCCGTGGAGACGGTATCCTCGGAGACTAGGCATCTGAAGCTCCGCAGCTTGAAAAATGCTGACTAAGCAATGTAACGGCCCGGGATCAGTTTCAAGGAGATGGCACTCTATCCCCTACTTCCAAATCGGCATCTACCTCCAAATCACCTTATACACGAAATGGTCTCTTATGCTGATCTCGCTCACCGATATTAGTCCCTTCAACATTTGTCATTACCGACGGCCTCAAGATTGTCTATTGGCGAGACGAATCAACTAATGTGACAATGGGTGATCAACTGAACTCCGACTTGTCAGGGATACTTAATAGAAGTAACAACCTGCCAGAAGCCTTTTGGATGTAGGGTCAAGAAGAGTCCGAAAGCTACGGGCAAGGGGACAAGTTCAAATAACGCAAAAAGAAATGACGCACCACAAGAGATTGGCGACGGGCAGGAGAAGTTCAGACTTCCTTTCGGTAGGTAACCAACGCCGTTAAGCAAGGCGAGCTGAAACTGCTATTTTGAACAGAGTGACTGAAACATGATTCGAGGTCTCTGCCGGCGAGCAGGAAGAGTCTGACATATGACATCGGACATGGGGACGACGTGGTTTTGACATATACAGTTTCCACTGGCATTGACAGAAGATCTGTCGAGGTGCGATACTCAACCTGTGTGCTCTGAGTCTAAGGAAGGCTCCCCGCTGCCAGCACTGCATTAACTGTGGGTCCCAGCTCGCCGACTGTGTCTTGAATGCTCTCCACTATTTGTAAACTGGTTGGAGTGAGTTCCCTCACCGTTGTCTGTGCCGTCATCGCTAATCGATGCCGGTCGTTACAAGTCAATTTTGGGACTGTGGATCACCACATCCAAGCAACGATCATGGTCTTCCTGACATTCGTGCACGACCCTGGGGGAACAAATGTGCGAGCTATTTCCTACGCAGCGGACTCGGTCCGCAACATCGAAAGGATGGACCTCAGTCGAACAGGCACTTTCTGCGTTCCTTGCGGGCGGCGATCGTGGCCCGAGCATCGCCATCTTCAATGCGTTGACTCTTCGCGAGAGGCCTTCGCCGCGGTACTCGACCTTTCAATGTAAACCCCGATCATGAGCCACGGCTTCCAGCGGCGCACCTTCTCCATTTCCCGCCCCATCGAGCGTTGCGGGCGATAATTACCGCGTACCTGACAAACAATGAGACACATGGGCCACGCTTGCTCCAACATAAAAACGTGAGCACGTTGGAGGGTTCTTGGATCATCGCTCGCCGACTCGTGGAACACGCCGCTTGCTCATTTCCGATCACACACTGATCGCTTGTCATGTTTAAATTCCTGTTCATAGGCTTCCTCTTCGCTACCGCCGCGTTTGCCCAGAACGCCCTCATTGGGCTGCCGACACACAACCAAACCGTGAGCGCGGGGAGTGACATCATCGTCCAAGTGCAGCGCCCCGTACGGCCCGCTTTCGATCTTCATCTCCCTCGTTCGAACGCTCACCTGGTCCCCTACGTCTCGCCAACGTTTTTCTAGAACACCCTAACAGGTTCCGAAGAGGTCGCGGTCGTCATCGGCGTGCAGTCTTGCGCGAGCCGCGCCTGCGTCCCCCCTTCGAGTTTCATGGGAGACATTTTGTACAACGGGCCGTTCGATCCGCAGTATCACGAACCGTACCTCCCACCGTACCAAAATTTCTCCGTTCAACTTCCCAGCTCGTTTTCGGCTGGCACTGCATTGATCGGAGTGGCGCACGTCACGCTCATTGGGGTGAGTCAAAACGATAATTGGGGTGGACGTTGACACGGATGCAATTACGCCTAGGCTGGATTTTACCCCTTCTTGGAGACGCTGAATCAGTCGATCAGAATCGCGTAAGGGGAAGATCACTGTCGTGGACGGTCGCGCGCAAGGCATCGCTCTGCACATACCAACGGTACGATTGGTCGAGCGCACAATAGTTCGTTGTACGAGTCGTCTGGTGATATTCCATCGTCGCTTTGTACGCTCGCACAGACCCCACGGTGGAGATCCAACCGTATGTGACGTCGGGAGATATAGTTTTCGATCCGAGTCAATCGCCACGTTAGTAACGCCCCCGGGCCGTCCAGTTCACGTCGCGTTTCACCCGTACGAATGCGACGACGAACCGCATCCGAGCGAGCCCGAGCGTCGGTTCGACAGACGTCTTGATCCCTGCCAGTTGGGACACGCAAAAGAGGGAGGACGGGGACGTCGGTGAATTCGCTCCACCGACTTTCGCACGTTCAGAAAACGGCTGCGCCCGGACGTGTCGCGTCTACCCTACCCCCCCTGCGAAGAGACCTGGCTGAAACGAGCTTGGGTGTGTCCGCGGGTGAGGGCCTCGTAGCGTCCGGCCCGTCAGCTCAGTGCTGAGTGTCTCAGCGAGATCGAAAAAAAAAATAAGAAATCGAACACGTCTCCGCAGTCTCACCCTTCCGCTCGTGGGTGAGTTGGGAAAGGAGGCTATAGGAGGGGCCGAACGCGGCTGAACGAGAGTTGGCGATCTCGTCCGCAGCACCCCATCTGTTGCGCCGCCGGCGATCAAACGCGAAGCCCTCTGCGCCTTGCAAGTGGAAACGATAACGTTTTGGGTACGTCGTAGTACGAGGAGAACGGCGTTTCTCGCCGGTGCCTGTCAGAGGTCTGACCCTGGTTTGAAGGGTTAAACCTACTCGGACTTTAGGACCCCCTACGCCCAAAAGCCACGCCGGAACTCTCCAGTTCATCCTGTCATTGATAAGATAGACAACTCGGATCGTGTGTTGGCGATCGATTGCGCAGCCCCCCAAGGTATGTACGCGCACAGCGTCGACGCGTACTGACCGTCGTGTATTCGACCACGCACCCTTCCGCGAAACCAACGTGCCTTCCCTCCATTATCGGGCCAATCGTGGTCATGCACGAAGCGAAGCAAACGTCGAGCTGTACCTCTGGGATCTTGGGGCTCCGTTGATCCGGGATGCCCGACGGGGGGCGTCCGCCGGAGTGGGAATATGCTTTGGAGGGCCACGGACACCGTCGGGTCTTTCACAAACCGTGGGCGGAGACGAGAGCACTGCGAGAAAAAGAAAAAAAAAAGTTCGCTGTGGGTTTCGGGCTACCTCGTCCCGAGTTCCAACATGGACGCGCAGTCCGTTTCACACCTCCGTGAGCGCAGAAAAAAAGTCGTCGACCGAAGCTTTGCTGCGGACCGGTCTGTGGAGGCGCCAAGCATGGCCGAGCGGGCTTGGGTGATCGCTGCGCAAACGTCCGAATGTCGCGATGCCGTACGTCCGCTCTCGTTTCATCAAGTTTCACTTCGTCCTTGTTCCTTTCCCGCTTGCTTCTTTTCATCGTGTGGATGTTAGCCTCGCGCGTCGTGCCAAGAGCCCCCTGGTGGTATGTCCGTGCATCCTCAGGCGTTCCTGAGGCACCCGCCGGGACGTGCGTCGATCTTATTTACTTGGACGAGAACCCAACAGTAGCGCACGACTGCCATGCTCAAGCTCGAGGCCTGATCAGAGGAGATCTTGGAGCGAGTACAACATATTGCGCTTGCTATACGCAGTCCCGGACCGGCCACCGTTCCCATCCGAACGACGGCCTTCGTCCTACTAGACGCGGATCGCGTTTCCACCTAGGGATCTGACGAGATGGACTCCACTTGAAGCAAGTTTTGATCCTCGTCGCATCTCCGTGGCCCCCTCTTGAGCTTGAAGCTTGATCTCGGGAAGCGAATCGCAACGTGGCTTTGGGCCCCCACAGAGTTTGACGCCGATCTCTTTACCCACCCCGTGACTCCAAAACGCTTCTTGCTTGGAGCGGTGGATGATCTGCCACACGCGCAGAAGATCGCAGCCCATGCGGTCGCCAACCCTCGACCGCACTTGGGAAGGGAAGAGGGGGGGGGAGAGAAGACGTCACACGCGGACTGTCGTCTTTCTGCGGTTCTCGTTTCGTCTGGAGGAGTTCGTACGTTGTTCTGATCGAAATGACGACGTGCCACGCACCTTTTCACCGCTGGCACTTTTTCTCTCCTTCTCTCCTCTCTGTCTCTCGTCCCTCCTCGCCGTGCCGGGTCACGAGTGTGGAGTAGACGACGGTTCGTAGCGAGGGTCTTTTTCTTCTGTTCCACCTGATCTCGAGCTCACGAGGTGGGTCTGCAGCCACTGGGGGACCCGCCCAGTCGCAGCTCGTTCACCATTGTTCGTCATGTAACGCGCGAGGGCCAGTGGATGCCATTCGATGCTGGCAGGGATGACTAGGGTTTGGGTGGAGACCGGCGTCCGACCGTGGTTCGAGACGAGGTCGAAGCTTGGTGTGTGCTCCTTTTTTCTCCCCTCCAAAGTCCACTACCCTCGTCGAGCGATCACACTTACGATAAAAAGGAGTCATCGTCCGATCTTCATAGCAAAAGCCATACTACCGAACAGAAAGCTCCTGTATCTAACGTAGGTCCCCCCATGCACATACGTCCTGTGTGTATGTATCGCGCCCCCCGCGCTCTATGCCTCACACGCGTCCACCACCCAATCATCCTAATAATGGTGCACCTGTCATGGAACACATGAGCGCGGCCCCGGAAACCATGGGAGCTCCACGCACCTCTTCTCGCTCCCGACCGCGCATTAACGGTGGTTCCGTGCCTTTGTAGTAGATGTCCGTCCAGAGGTCCTTGGCGGTGGGCTCGGGCGACTGCTTGGCCTCTTCGACGGCCTTGTCGACCTCCGTCTTGGCGTTCTTGTCGATTTGCTAGGCGAGGCACGACGTCAACGGCAGTTCGGAAAGGGACGAGACGCGAAAACGCACCTTGAGCTCTTGCTCGGTAGCGAGACCCCATTCCTCGATGTACCGTTGCAGTCCGCGGATGGGGTCTTGGGTGCTTCGCATCCGTTGGACTTCCTCGCGCGTCCGGTACGTGGTACCGGGGTCAGACATTCTGCGCGTGGAACCACGTGAGCGACGTCGTCGACGGGCGGAGACAGAGGGACGCGTACGAGTGACCACCATAGCGATAGGTGACGAACTCCATCAAGAGGGGGCCGTTGCCTTCGACGACCCAGTTGCGGGCGTACTCGACGGCGTGCTTGGATGCAATGATGTCCATACCGTTGACCTGCGTGAATGCGTCGTCATTACATGTCGACGAAGCAGTGCGGGCGGGCGATGCAGACCTGTAGACCGGGGATCTTGTCGCCACGAGTGAAGTACTCAGTGTTGGAGGAACTGCGCTCGGCTGATGTACCCATGCCGTACTTGTTGTTCTCGCAGACGAAGACGCAAGGGAGGTCCCACAGTTTAGCCTGAGGACGCACACGATTCGAGTCAGTCACTTCGAAAAAGACGTTTCACATACCATGTTGAACGCCTCAAAGACTTGGCCCTGGTTGCTCGCGCCGTCGCCGTAGAGGGCGAACGTGGCGGTCTTGTGACCAAGGTACTTTTGAGCGAAGGCGAGACCAGCGCCGATGGGGACTTGTGCACCGACGATACCGTTTCCGCCAAAGAAGGAAGGAGTGAAGATGTGCATAGAGCCACCTTTTCCACGAGACATGCCGTCTTGACGACCGAGGAGCTCAGCGAGGACGCCTTTGATGGTGCCGCCACGCATGACTGCAAAGGGATGACACCGGTAGGCGGTGATGACACGGTCTTCGGGTTTTATGC
>JBBPMC010001546.1:0-10301 GCA_038090115.1 Strobilomyces echinocephalus | reverse complement strand
TTCATAGGAGGTTTGTGAACGCCGCACGGCATGCGAGCTCCAGTTCAGATGAGAATGCCCCAGCAAGTCCCCTGCGCGCCGATGCCCCAAAACGACATTCCTCGACATCTGGTCCTCGTCGAGAACGCGCCTCAGGTAAGCTAGTACCGATATCGAGCTGTCTGACATCTGCTGCTGACTCTGCGGTACTATTTGTACGAGTAGGTGTAGTGTGTGTGACGACCTTGAAACATCATGCATTATGTGTTTGTCTGGCTCGATCGCGCGTCGGTTACATTTCATGTCATTAGAAGCCACTCCTACAACGCATGAAGCCGGCTCATTTTCTATAGCCTTGACGTCCACTATGTAGTACATACGATGATACATCCGACGAATGAAATGAAATAGGACCAACCACGCAGCGTGACGACCATACTTGATCTCGAAGCGACATCGCACATCGAAGCACAACTAGTCAGATCTTCGCGACAAGGACGTCGTAGAGTACACACCGCCAGATTCGTCCAAAGGATTTACCTTCTACTGTATCTGAACCGTACGTACCGCGTCCAGCAGCTCGCTCAGGGACGCTTCCTCTCGAAGCCGAACCACGATCAGGCTGTCCGTCGCGACACGTCTGTACCGTGAGCGCCCCGACGACGCGAGCAACAATCCCCCAAACGGCTGCCAAAGCCGGACGAGCAGTCGAAGCGCCCGCGTGGGCAGGTCGAACAGCGCGTCGTCGAACGAAAAGTCCTGGTCGATGAGGGAACCGATCAACGGATGGATCAGACGTAGACCTCTCATCTCCGAGAGGTCGGCAGTCGTTTTGATCTCAACGTCCCCGAGCAGGGGCGTCGTCGTACGATACAGATGATCATTGGATTCGTCATCGGGTTCTGAGGGAGAGGAAAGCTCATCCAGCTGGAAGACGATTCCAGGCAATTTGAGGCGACCAGCGACCAGCGACAAGGGTGGGAGGTCACAGAGGCGCTCGTACAAGTCGATGACGAGGGTGAGGTCAGGCATGGATGAACGGAGTGATGAAACCATGCAATCCATCTTGGACATCTCCAAGGGGACGGGGACGTGTGGTGGCACGATCTCGTTGTAGACAGTCAGGCTGGCAGGCAGATAGCTGTAGTGACTGCCCGAAAGTCCAGTCCATGCGAGGAGGGTCACCTCGTCCGATCGCGTCAAGATGTGCTCCAACAGCCGTCCGATCGCCAGGTTTCCCTCGCCATACACGACCGGAAGTGCAACACCGAAAATCCCGAAAAGCGAGTATGCCATGTCTTCCTCCCGAGTCGTTTGTCGTCCAGATGCCAGATAGAGCTTCTCGCGAGCTCTGTCTAGGCCTGGCTGGAGGATAATCAATTGTCGCGAGGTAACATTTGTTGCATGTTCCATCTCCGAGAGGACCGCGGGTGATTCCTTGTGATTGAACATTTGAAGGTCGAGGTATGGCTTCCAGTCCTCGGTGTAAAATTGGATGACGCCAGAGGCGACATATTCTTGGTATGTCCATCCCCGAGTGTTCCAGATGCTTTTCCAGAGACATCCTGCCTCCTGCGACTCCGACAAGACCCCGAGGAGGTGGACGACTGTAAGAGACGAACAACGATACCACCGGAACATGGCAACGATCGACTCTTGCTGGACTCCCTTGTCAAGCTGGTTGACACAACACGTGTCGGTCCAGGCCCATTTGAACTGAAGGGCGACCACAAGCTTGCAAAAATTCCGCAGTTTATCAAAGATGGGGGATGAAGGTAGACTATAGACCGAGTCCTCGTCGACTTGCTGGAATGTGGGCTCTTCGAGTTGCCACTTGTGCGAAAACATCACATAGCGATAGAACTTCTTCACCTCTTTCTGAATGCGAGAATGGTCGAGTGCCGTCGTCATCGATGAACGGAGCTCATCGTAGATGGGGAGCTCCTCGAAAGCAGCAGCCTGCTGTGTCTTGTTATATAGACGACCGGTGTCGGTGTCGATGAGGACCGTCGGTAAGTGGCGGATGGCCTCCCCGACCTCCTTTCGGATGGCGGAAGTCGCGTCGACATAGCGATGACGAAGTTCTGTTTGCAACATTTCAGAAAGGCTCAATGCGGAGAGACAAATATGTACCACGAATTTCTGGATCACGTGATCGCTTGAATGTCGACAGCATCGCTTGGAATGCCTCGAACGCTTCGCTGTACCGACCCATGCCGTGCAACGCAGTATGCTTTTCCTCGTACCCTTCGTGCGATGACGGGCTGAGTTCGATGAGCTGATACCACGGATCAGTAGGTATTTGAACTAGCAGGCAACGTGATCCGAACCTCATTGCTACGCTTAAGAAGGACTTCGTCGAGGTTTGTTGGGTCGAGTGACATCGCATCCGAATAATATTGGATTGCCTCTTCATGGTTCTTGCTGTGTCTCGCAATGTCGCCGAGGATCACCAATTTCTCGGCACAGCGTTCTTGAAAGTCTGAGCGAGAGGGATGATTCGCTGTACTTGCGATACCACTGAAACTACCTACCGCGCTCCCACTGCGTTTGCTCGCAGCTGGTCCCGGCGTCTTGTAAATCATCTTGCATATGCTGCAAAGTTTCCAGCGCTTCCGAGATGTGACCGAGGTCTTCGAGAACGTTGCAAACAGCACGGTAAACAGCGAATCTTGATGCCTTCAGCTACGCCGAGGATCAATATCTGTATTCAATCGGACGAGGCGAGTATACCTTGGCACCGGCATGCAGCACTTCACGCGCAGGACAATTGGTCAGAGCGGCACTTGCCCATTTTGCAAGTACAGCAGACGGATTCGGGGATCCGAGTGACAGCACAGCCACATAAGCTCTAACTGCCTCCTCCGGTTTCCCAGTGTTTGACGCGTCGTCACCGATTTTTTCGAGGGTCTCCCCGCATCTGCTCATATATTCTGATAGACAGCATTAGATTATTATCTGAACCGCACGAGAGACATACCGGTGAGCCAGTCAGAGAGGATTTTGTCGCCCTTGATGTACTCGCCCGTAGTGTTTTCTATCTCGAGGAGAAGCTTTGCCACGTCGAACGTCCTACCTTGAGCACACAGGGCTTCACATCGACACTTTTGCTCATGTATGTGGACTACGGATTGAAGTTCCTGGTTGGCTCCTTCCAGCTCAGCTATTTCGTCGTCTAACGGACATGATTATTGATGGGGTGTGAGCAACTGCGACGAGAAACATACGTAACAGCACCTGTTGCCTCTCGGCTGCAATTCGAGCTGAACTCTTCCATTGCTCAAACTGGGATTGCAGCGCCTCGGTCTCCTTCTCGTACATTTCCTTGTTCTCCAAGATCTGGCGAGATGACACAACCGATTCATTGCGAAGCTCGTTGTTGGATAGCCTAAGTTGCGTGATTTCGTCATCTAACGAACATGGTCATCAACGGAGCGTGAGCGACTGCGGCTGTGAACATACTGGCGTTTATTTTCCATGACTCGGTCTGTTCCTTTTGTTCGTCGGCTGCGCGTTGAGACTCGGCAAGGTCACGGTTAAGATTATCGATCGCTTCTTTAAGCTGCGTGATTTCATCATCTAATGGACACCGTCATGACGGAGTGTGAGCGACTGCGGTAAGAAACGTACGTAGGAATGCCTGCTGTTTCTCGGCTGCAATTCGAGCAGAACTCTCCCACAGCTCAAATTGGGACTGCAGTGCCTCAATCTCCTTCTCGTACCTTCTTTGGTTCTCTGCGATCTGGCTGGATGACACAACCAAGTCATCATGAAGCTTGCCGTTGGACCCCCTAAGCCGCATGATTTCGTCATCTAACGAACATAGTTATCAACAGAGCGTGAGCGACAGCGGCCATGAACATACAGGCATTCATCTTCCATGATTCGATCTGCTCCTTTTGCTCGTCGACTGCACGTCGAGATTGGGCGAGGTCGCGCCGAAGTTTCTCGATGGTTGCTCTAAGCCGGGAGATTTCGTCATCTAACAGGCGCGGTCATCCACGGACGGGAGCGACTGCAACGATGAACATACTGGCTTTCGTTTTCCATGACTCAATCTGCTCCTTTTGCTCGTCGACCGCACGTCGAGATTGGGTGAGGTCGCGCTGAAGTTTCTTGATGGTATCTTCAAGCTGCGCGATTTGATTGCCTAACGGACGTGGTCGTCGACAGAGCGTGAGCGACTGCGGCTATGAACGTACTGGCTTTCGTTTTGCATGACTTGGTCTGTTCCTTTTGCTCGTCGACCGCACGTCGAGATCGGACGAGTTCGCGGTGAAGTTTCTCGGCGGTTTCTTCCAGCTGCGCGACTTGGTCGTCTAGCAGAGACGGTCATCCACGAAATGTGAGCGACTGCATACATGAACATACTAGATTGGGTCAGGTCGCGGTGAAGGTTCTCGTTGGTTGCTTTAAGCTGTATTATTTCATCGTCTAGCGGACATGGTCATCGACAGCTTGAGCGGGGGCGGCAACGAACGTACGTAGTAACTCGTTTTGCTCCTCGGCCGTACGTTGAGCATCCCCTAATTCGCAGCGTTGTTCGATGATTTTTTCGGAGGGTACGCCGTCAACATCTAGTAGATGTGAGTGGTTTCTGTACGAGCGAGACTTTGACACACCTATGTCTTCCTCTCGCCCCTCTCCGTGGATCTCATCCTTCAATTCTAGCGACTGGATGCCAACTTTTGGCACATCCCGGGTCTAAAAGGAGGCGGTTCACCATCGAGTCAGAGACCACCGGACAAAGCAGAGTTTGCTTACGTAGGATGGTGGAAGTATATCCCCCAGGTTGTGTATGGAGATCACGGGGAGGTTTCCTCCACTGGCCGCGAGGTCATCGTCGTCTGATATAGCAAGAAACTGGACCGGATGGTTGAACTGGATGACAGACCCGATTTGCTGTTGCGTGGTAGTGTCCCATAACGAGACTGACGGGCCAGTGGAGGCAGCGACAAATGTCCCGTTACTTGCCAGAGAAATGCACCTAACATCCTGAGTGCTGTGAATGGTCCATCTCGCAAGCGTCGACCCAGTCAAGGCGTCGAGAGAGTGAATGTCGCCGTCGTGAGACAAGGCGAAGAGCCGGGCACCGTCGCCCGACCAGGCGAGGGAGTTGTTGTCAGGTGAGCCGACTTGGATTGCGAGGTCGAAAAGGCGACGGCCCTCTTCATCATAGACACGAACAGAGTCACGCTTCCAGGTGGCGGTGGCGACGAGACGTCCGTCGGGCGAAAACTTTGCAGCGGCGACCTCGTGTTCGTGTTCCCAGGGTCCGAGGAGCCGGTCGCCACTTGACAGCGACCAGACGGAGACGGTCTTGTCGTCGGATCCGCTCGCGATTCGGGTCGCGTCCGGCGAGACGTCCACGGCAAACACCCGATTGCCGTGTCCTCGGATCTCTTGCGCCTTCTCCCGCGTCTCCGCATTCCACAGCTGCACTTCGCCACTCTTCGTCCCACTGATTATCCATCTACTATCATGTGACACCGCAATGGAGTAGACCGGACTCCCCGCATCCATCGGCGCGCCCACCTCGCTGCCATCGGCCGCCCGCCAGCATCGAATCTTCCCATCGCTGTCTCCACTCACGACGTGCTCCCCGTCGAGGAATGCAAGACAATACACGCCGTCCGGACAATTGATGACGACTGGCTCTCTCCTCCTTCGGCGAACGTCACTGGAAGAATTTTGTCCGCCCGACTCTTGGGCGCTCGTCGTCACCTGGGAGGAGTCGCTTCGGTCGCTAGTCCTCGAGGTAGGTCTGTTCTCCGTCCGCGTCGACTCTTGCGTTCTCGTCAGTGTGGTCGATTCGATCGTCTCATCGGATGCTCACCGTCCTCTCGCTGCAGACGTACGTTGAAAAACATGCTTGGTGGGGGTGTCAGGTCAAGGATGAATGCGCGGGCATCTGTTCGACGCACACACACCTTTGAGTCGACCTTCGTGCACGTGTCTTATCGATTTCATGTGTCGAAGCCTCATGTCACGGCCCCTGTGCTTCCTAATTTACCCTTGACCCGTCGCCGTGATGGCTCAGCGATACTGGCAATCTTCGAACGCCGAAAATCGTGGTGGAGACGGCTGGCTGTCAATACCAGCCATGAATTTACGGCCTTTATTGAGGTTCGTTACCTCAATCCCATCGGATATACGCTCGCCAGCGTTGATGAACCTGCGACCAGACACGTTCTATTCCCCTACAGTGCTTGAACCACGTTGCGTGATCAGAAGTTAGTGTTCATTAATCATTCCTGGCAGTACACCGACGACGTAGCGGGACGCGATGCAAGCGTGTACAAGCCTACGCCAGATCGCCATCGCGCTCGTATCCATCAAACTCAACACCCTCCTCGTCAACCCGGCCGCGTCCTCATCGCCCTCGGAGTTGATCTGATGCCTCGCCCCCGCAACAACCGCCCAAACAGGACTCATGCTCGCTCTCGCCTCGCCCGTTAAGTCCACATAAGTGTCTCGACGTCAATATGAACCCCGCCCCAATCATCTCTTGTCGTCGGCGTGGGCTGCTCGTCAGTGGATTCAGTACGGGGAGCACACGTCTGATCTACCGTTTTCCATGCGGTACAAGGTCGGGGATCAGCGAGTCCACAAAGGCGATGTCTTGCTAAGCCTGCGTACCGTTGGGCGGATTGCGCAGAAAGTATGGACAGGTGAGCGACGCGCGAGACGGGTATCGAAGCCTGCGATGATGCAAGCCACGAGGTCCCCGTTTGAGTCGAAAATGAGATCGCGAGTTGGACTTATCGCGGCGCAGGGGTTGGGCAGGCCGCTAAACGTACCCCGACGCTATTATGCGAGAGCCATGTTCGGAACCCGTTTATTTGACTCTGATTGATGGCGGCTACCGAGTACTGCCTGAACAACGAATCGAGGGAGGAGCCAGAACGAGAGACAGGAATGGATCTCAAGGTACATGCATGCCTCTCGGTGGACCACCTTGCCCTCAACCTCGGGCTGGAATCCGAAGGCGTGGTAATGAATATGATGAGGGTCGCCAGACTGGAAATGACCCCGTAGCCATACACCTCGAGATAAATGTCCTTTCCCTGTCTGACTGGCAACACCGCGAGATAATCATCTAAATGCAGGAGCGACACACTGAAGGTGCGACGAACTTTCTTTTGGTTTCGAGAATAGGAAGGCAAGACCAGGATGCGATCGAGAGCTTGGATGACCACGACCACCGTAGCACCGGTCAACCCCATACCTGGGCGCCTGGTGAGGATAATCTAGACAGTGGGAACACACAACTTCCACCCGAGACATTGACAGCTCGTGCCCGTTGCCGCCATCGCCGTCGCCCACACTGTCATACGACACGACACATTTACACCCAGAGGACGACCTTGCCCCCCAGTCCACGACGCATTTTGAGGAATTTAGTAAGTCGCAACGGGCAACATCGGGTTTGTATGGTGAGATAGAGAAGTACTGCGACGCGCCTCGAACAGCCTGACATAAACGAGCGCGATCTTTTCCTAGGATCCAATCTGGGTGGAGGTGATTGCGATGTGTCTACGGGCGCGAGCGATGGCTTTGAAAACGTTAGCCTGTAGCAAGCTCCAGGAAGCAGGCTCAGAACATGCGGGAGGTTCCAAGAGACAACGGTGAGCTGTCTCGACGCGAGTGTCGCCTTGCGAGCTCCGTGTCTCTTGTTGTTGAATTTGGGTCGAACGGGATATCGAGTACGCTGAAACCAGGATGCGCGAGTGAATGAACAAGGGAGTTTCGGGTTGGATTTCCGATGACTTGATCGAGATTACTTGTTCAAAACGGCTAACCACAATTCTTCCCAGCGCACGTTCGCTCTCGGTATCCCTCTGCTCCCAACGAATCCAAACCTGGCAAAGATACGACTCAGTCATGGATGCTAGATATTATCACGTCCTTCCAGATGTGTCGGGACACTAGAATGTAGTCCATGAGCTACTACTGAAAACCAAATGCAATCACAGAGAAAAAAATCGAAAAGAGAAGTGACCGAAGGGTACGGAAAGAAAGTTCGGTTCGTGAAGCTAGGTGAGGGCTTGGTCTTGACGGCGGGGTTATCGCTAGCGACTTGATACCTTGGAAGTCCCGGCGCCGCTAAGATATAATTGTCACGAAAAATAGCAGAAGTGAGGATAGACGGACCAAAGTCACCAAACAAGGCTAGTGGAATGGTTCACGAGCTGTCCCATTCCTTCCGGAATTACTTACATATGGACTCCAAAGGTATCCTCAAATACTTGTCGTTTGTGGTCGGCCTTCAGTAATACGTGGGAAACAATAGGGTTTGGTTAGAGAGGCTCGTAGGGTGAATCGACCAGCATTCGAAAACCCGTCATGGCTGACGCAAATACGAAGCTCACCTCCTGGCTCCCTCCGTCCGCCGTGTCAAACGCGACACTCGACGTGGCGTTCGCAGACGAAGCACCGCTGATCGCAGTGAACCTCGTCACCACCCACGGCCGGTCGCATGGACGTCCGTCGTACAGCCAGCCAACCAGCGACGCTCTCCATCAGAAAGGTGTGATCCCCGTCTGCGCTCCCGTTAATTTCGTTTTCCCTCTTTGGACGACGCTCTGTCTGCTCGCCGCTCGGTAGAGGAGAGGGAGGGTGGACAGAGAGGATGGATCGAGAGGACGGACGGGAAGGGGGCGGGCAAGAGCGCTCCGCGCTCTTCGGCCCGGAACGGTGCCTGACCTGCCGGGTAGGGCGTGAGCTGCGAGGGCGGGTGGGAAACCTCGCAGGTGCGTGTGCCTGTCAGTCGGGCTCGCGCTCCGGACCCGGGAGTGAGCTGCGAGGAGCCGGAATGAATGATCAATGGAGGCAGGAAGTGGTGGGTGGGTGCGCTGAAACGGGCGAGGATGAGCGCTGCGGGGAGGACGAGCGACAAGGTGGAGGTGCGAGAACAAGGAGCACCGCCGCTCGCTTACGCCGCTAGTCCGAAGAACTAGCACTAGGACTCCACTCGTGCCTCACTACACCCTAGTCCATCACACTGGGTGCAGAGGCTGGAAGAACGCGCCGTCGACGCGACGCGTTTGGTCAGTGCGCGATGCTGTTCTCCTTGTATCGAGTCCTTGCTGACGCTTTCATGCCGACTTGGCCCGTAATTGGCAAACTCTTTGGGTTTATGCGTGCCGTGGCTTGAGACGACGCAGCGATATGGTCCTCGAGTCCGTCGTTCGCGGCAGCAGATGCCGTGCAGTGCCAGGTGGATTATTGGGAGCCGGCAGTGGGGATGTTTGAGCAGGTGGGGCGTCTGAACGGCGTGTAGATGTGTCTGAGTCGTATCTGGAACTTGAGCCGCGGCAGTACATGGTTGATTGTTTCTCATGTCAGCAACTCGTTCGCCGTCATCTATATACTCACTAAGTAGACCATTCATATATGATGACGCTCATGGACGCACTCGTTTGGTCGACGCTCAAGTCTGTATCAGTCGCCATCAACCAAGAGTCTACATGTATTTTAGTTACAGAATGATGTGAAATCTTGTAGTACAACGAGCGCACCTCCAACGCCGCATTGTCTAAAGCTGATGTTCTATTAGGCAGGAAGTAGACCGCGTGCGTAGATCTTCAATACTCTACTGTATCTGCACCGTCTGTACAGCGTCCAGCAGCTCGCTCAAGGGCCCGTCCTCCCGAATCCGAACCACGATCAAGCTGTCCGTCGCGACACGTCTATACTGCGAGCGCCCCGTCGACGCAAGCAACAGTCCCCCAAACGGTTGCCAGAGCCGAACGAGCAGTCGAAGCGCCCGCGTGGGCAGGTCAAACAGCGCGTCGTCGAACGAAAAGTCCTGGTCGATCAGAGGACTAATCCACGGATGGATCAGACGTAGACCTCTCATCTCCGAGAGGTCCGCGGTCGTTTTGATCTCGACGTCCCCGAGCAGGGGTGTCGTCGTATGGTACACGTGGACGTTGGATTCAGCGTCGGACGGGGAAAGATCACCGAGCTTGAAGACTAATCCAGGGAGTCTCAAGCGACCGGCGAGGAGCGACAACGGTGGGAGGTCATGGAGATGATTATACAGCTCAGTGACGAGGGTGAGGTCAGGGATGGATGAACGCAGTGATGTGACCATCTCATCCATCTTGGACGTCTCGACCAGGGTTGGAATATGCGGTGGCACGATTTCGTTGTAGACGGACAGGCTGGCAGGTAGGTAGCTGTAGTGACTGCCCGAGCGTCCAGTCCACGCGAGAAGAGTCACCTCGTCCGATCGCGTCAAGATGTGCTCCAGCAGGCGTCCGATTGCTAGGTTTCCTTCACCATACACGACCGGGAGTGAAATCCCGAAAATCCCG